>JAQHUG010000103.1:5178718-5204000 GCA_028555095.1 Dicrostonyx torquatus | reverse complement strand
TTGCATTGAATCTGTAGATTGTTTTTTGTGAGATGGCCATTTTTATACACTAATTCTACTAATCCATAAGACTGGGAGATTTTTCCATCTTCTAATACCTTCTTCAATTTCTTTCTTCAAGGACTTGAAGTTTTTATCACACAAATCTTTCACTTACTTAGTTAGAGTTATCCCAAGATAATTTGTATTTTTAAGGCTATTGTGAAAGTTGTTGTTTTCCTGATTTGTTTTTCAGTTCATTTGTCAGACAGAATATTCTAACGTGCCTTTGCAGATGCATGCATCCTCTTCATTAGAATATCTGCACCGAGGGTAGACTTCCTGTGTATCACCTTCTACCACTCCATGGGAGAAATATCTTATTGCCACCCAGTCCATAGTAAACAACTTAAGTAGTAATGCCTGGACACTGCCACACTGGGGACAAGTCTATGAAGAGACAAGCACTGAAAACCCTATGATGGGACATGGCAGGGACTCAACAGATACTTGCTTGACCTAAATTCAGTTGGCTTTTGGGAACTTATATGGAAGAAGGAGAGGACCGACAAATGTGTGTATGTGAACACACACACACAAGAGAAAGAGAGAGAGAGAGAGAGGGAGAGAGAGATCTCTTTATTTATAAGCCTTATTAACCTCTGTAGGAATTCCACTCAAAACTAAAAGCTATTTCTTTCTTATTCTACTCTCATGAGACCTGGTTAGATAAGCTGTCATACACTATGTCCTGATAAAGCACATTCTCCGCAGATAGGTTACAGGCACCATGGACAGATCTGGGAAGCTCACTGATGGGCTTTCTGAATGTCCTCAGGTTTTGTTGGCAATGAGACAGACAAGATAAACACAGGGCCATAGGACAACTTAGCAGTATTTAGAAAATGAGATCACAGAGCTGTTGCAGCAAGACTCCCTAGGCTGCTGAAATCAACATGGCTAACCCACATGACCACTGCCTTTATTTTCCTCATTTTAAGGGTGTTTCCACATCATTAGCCTTGCAAAATTTACCATTCACACATGCATCTGACACTATGGCACACCAGAAAAACTCCATTAAAAGAAGAAAGGGAGAGCAAATGCACTTTCAGGATTGTTCTGACCTAGTCCTATAATTTTCCACATTTCTCTCTACCTTAACTCATGAATAACATCCACCGCCTTCAAAATCTGCCCATAAGATGACTATCCAAGATGGCACCCTTGTGATTCTCTCAAGAAGTCTACACCCACCCTTAAGTGCATAGAGAAGCCCTTTACTTAATGAACCCTGCTTTAGAAAACCCCAGGTTTGTTTTACACTTGACTTGTCCTGAAATTGTTATCTGCAAGGTAGTTCAGAACCTTCATCTCTCCCCTGGTGGGGCCTCTGAAAAGAACCCTGGCCACATACAGGGCAGTACTGAGCTGTGCCTCCCCAGCTGCAGCCAACAATGACTGTGGTATGCAGAATGCCCGGATTTAGCAACTTACCAACTGAAAAGCCATTCATAGGAAGTGACTAGAATAGGAAGTAAGTATGGTTAGTTTTACAAGAACGAAGATGGAGAACTGGAAGCTGCAAGGAAATAACCAGGCCCCCTGTCCACTTTCTTTCCTTTCCTTTCCTTTCCTTTCCTTTCCTTTCCTTTCCTTTCCTTTCCTTTCCTAGCCTACATTGTCTACATGGTTGCTATAATGTCCTGGCTAGTTTTATGTCAACTTAACACTAGCTAGAGTCACTGGAGAGGCGAAGTCTCAACTGAAAGAATATCTCCATAAGATCAAGTTACAGACAAGTGTATAAGGCATTTTCTTAATTAGTGATTGTCACAGGAGGGCCCCACCTTTTTTGTGGATGGTGCCATTTTGTAGTAGGAGGCCATTTGCTTGTTCCTGCCTGCTCAGCCCTGAAATAACCACACAGAAACTATATTAATTAAATCACTGCTTGACCTATTAGCTCTAGTTTCTTATTGGCTAGCTCTTACATCTTAATTTAGCCCATTTCTATTAATCTGTGTATCACCACGTGGCTGTGGCTTACTGGCAAGGTTCCAGCACATCTGTTCCCAGAGGCTACATGGCATCTCCTTATTCTGCCTTCTTTCTTCCAGCATTGTTTAGTTTCCCCACCTAGCTCTACTCTGTCCTATCACAGGCCAAGGCAGATTCTTTATTCATTAACCAATCATATTCACAGTATACAGAGGAGAATCCCACATCACCACCCCTAGGCTGGTGGCCCTGGGTTCTTTAAGAAAGCAGGGTGAATAAGTCATATGAAGCAAGCCAGTAAGCAGTATTCCTCCATGGCCTCTGCATCAATTCCTGCCTCCATGTTCCTGCCCTGTTTGAGTTCCTGTTCTGACTTCATTCAATGATGAACAATGATGATTGTTATATCCAAAGGAAACACTAGTTCTCAAAACTCCAAAGGCCGTCCAAATATCCAGAAATGTGCTCAATCTGGACTATAGGGGAATTTCTGGTTATTAGATAAAAGTCAGAAATCCTCAGGAGTTTGTGAACCTGGTTTACCTCTACCAAAAGAAGTCATCTCCCTTACCTATGGCAGAATGGACAAATGGCTACTTGCCATGCTTATTCGCATGCTGAAGCACATGCTGGCCTCTAGGCCCCTTCAGTATCACAAGTGCCTGTTACACAGTTCAAAGTCCATGCTAATCTCATAGCCCTTCTCAACCTCCTCTCCTGCTCCCTCAAGCTCATGGCTTCCTCCTGCTCCATTAAGTTTTACTGCTCTGGAAGGAAAGATATCCTGTGAAAGCCAGGCCATACCTACAGCTCTGTTCTGGTGGGGGTGGCTTCCCCTCAGGAATGTAGCTGCTCTGCTCCTACTCCCGTGAAAACTGTTACTTCTCTGCCTCACTCCCCTGCACTCCAGTGAAAGAAGGTCTTCACCCACACCACATTCAAGAGATTTATTAGGAGGGAGGAATACAGGAGGTTGGAAAAAGGCAGCTGCAAACTGAACAGATACAGGGCCTATATAGGGTTTCTTAGAGGCAGAGGTTTTCCAGGGTGAAGATTATCAGGGTGGAAATTGGTCAGATTTCAATCCATTAAACTTGGACAAGCTCAGAGATTAGCTAGATTCCATGCTCAGGGATTAGTTGGTTTTCGTGCTGAGCTAGTCAGGGCCAGAGTGTGTTTCTTTCACTGACCCTTTTTAACCTTTTGACTCTGGTGTCAGGGTCAGTGAATTGTCTGTGATCTCAGGGTCATAGTCCCTTTACCCTATACTTATAACCCTGCTATTTTTGCTATCTATCTGTCTGTCTATGTCTCCCCTCTCTCTTTGTATTCCCCCTTCTCTTCCTCTATCTCTCTTGCTGTTGGATAATGCTCTTGTACCCTGTAAAGATTTGTCACTTGTATTGGTTTAATAAAATGCTGACTGGCCAGTAGCCAGGCAGGGTGACCAGACTAAAAGAATTCTAAGAAGAGGAAAGGCTCAGTCTGCAGTCACCAGCCAGATACAAAGAAAGCAAGATGAGAATGCTTCACTGGTAAAAGGTACCAAGCCACATGACTAACATAGACAAGAATTATGGTTTACTTTAAGTTGTAAGAGCTAGTTAATATTAAGCCTGAGCTAATAGGCCAACCAGTTTATAATTAATATAGGCTTCTGTATGTTTTGTTGAAAGTGAACTGCTGCACGACCAGATGGGAAAGAAATTTCTATCACACTCTCTGATCTGTTCCTACTTCTCTTGTGTCTAGGTTCAGGCTTCTGGACATGTTCAGACCACTTCTTTCTCTCTTTCTTCTCTGGACTCTTCCAGATTCCTCTGGATATTCTTTTTCTCCCATATCTACAATAAAAATCTTCCTCTTAATCATACCATGGAGTGGCCATGTCATCAGTTTACATAATGATGAAGCACAAGCCAAATAAACCCTTTCTTCCCCAAGTTGCTTTGGTCATGATGCTTCATCCAACAATGGTAACCCTAAGACATGTAGTAAGCTAGAAAAGAAGGCCAAATTATTCGAGTGGTTCAGGCTCATGTGTTACATGCAGAGTCATAGAACAGCTATGGGAAACAAGTACAAATTATACACAAGGCTTGGAAAAGAAAGACTTCACTAACCCCTGGATATGAAAGAGAAGGCAGAATGGTCAGAACTAGGACAGGTGTGCATTAAGGACTGAATGGGTGCTCCGGTCCTAATCAGATAGGAATTCTACAAACTTAGCACCACCAGTGTCCTTAGAAATCATGTACTGACTTCCTGCTCTTGTAGAGGACCAGGATTTGATTACAATATCCATATCAGGCAGCTCACACCACCTGACCACCTATAACTTCAGATCCAGGGCATTTAATACCCTCTGCTGGCCTCCTTAGGTACATGCATGAGCACACATGCATACACACACACATACACAATTTTAAAATCATGTACTATGTGTATTGTTTTCAGTCCTTTTTCCAAATTTTTCTTTATTTACTTATGCTTTGCCCTGTGTATGCTCCCTACAGGCCAATTTGGTATTCCAGAAGGGGTCGTCTTTTCTATGCCTGTGAAATTTGAGAACGGAACTTGGGCAGTTCTGACAGACCTTGAGGGCATTTCACTGAGTAAGCAGATAATAAACAGGCTCACAGATGATCTGATTCAGGTAATGGCAGAGGGCCTACAAATGAACTAGCTTTGATAATGATCTCAAAATGTTACTGTAGGCTAAGACATGCATGATTATGTGAGCTCAATTTATATCATGTTCCTGAAAACCATAAAGCAGGAAAGGTTTGGAGAATATATCAAAAACATGTTTTATAATTTTCAGTATTCTAAAAATATTTATTTTAAATCAAGCCTCAAATAACTTTTCTGCTAAGGAATGATTTAGCAGTTGTTGTCATTTAATTCTCTGATTATAACTTTTCGACAGGAGAAACGTGTTGCATTTGGAGACTTAATAACTTTTCAGCCAGTTCAAGAAGGTAAGCTCATAAATTTGCTGTCTCAGTGAGCGGATGCCAAAAGAGTACTTACAGGGTACTGTAGAGAAGGCTCAGTGGTTAACAGCACTGACTGCTTGAGGGACCCACGTTTGATTTTTCAACATCCACTTGGTGACACAAGCATCCACAACTCCAGTCTCAGGGTAGCCTTTTCTGCCTCCTTTGTCACCAGACATGCGTGTGGTATACAGTTATATGGACAGGCAACATGCCATACACATAAAATAAAAATAAATCTTTTTTATTTTTTTTAAAAAGGTACCACAGGGCTGGAGAGGTGGCCTGTGGGTAGGAGCACTTGCTCTGCAAGCAGGAGTTTGGATTGGTGGCACTCACACAGAAGAGCAAGTGGGGCCAAACACGTGTGCCTGTAACCCCAGCGCTTTAGACAGGCAAGAGGTGGGAAGGTCTCCATTTCAATGAGAGACCCTGTCTTAAAAAACCAAAATGGAGAGAGATAGAAGAGCCGTGATCTCCTCCTCTTGCCTCAGTGCACGCACGGTCAGGCCCATGCTCCTGCATTCACACTCACGTACCGTGCAGTGCTCACACACACGTGCACACACATGCACAGCTATGAAATACTTGTTATACTAATATAGATAACTAGACTACATATTTTGTTTTTAAAACTAAATTGTTAGCAAAGTAAGCTACTAAGTTCAATGTGTCTTTAGAAATTAAGCATAAAAATGCTAAAGAAATCACATTTTTAGAATACTGTGGCTTTGTAAGTTTTGTATATTCCACATTTACTAGTTTTTCAGAACTAATATAACAAGTTCGCCTGCACCAGGTGACATAAGAGTAAGATGTCAGTACAGTCCTGTCCTCTGCGAGTTCTAGAGAGGAAGCCTTCCTTGCTTAGCCTGGCTTCTAGCAGAGGTGCTCGGCAGTGTTGACTCGTAACCATACCACATTCTTTGCCATCCTGCCACATCTTTCTGTGCCCTGGATGTTTGTGTTTCCAAATCTCTCTCAAGCCACAAGGACTAGACCTCATTGCGTTTAAGACCCATCGATTCCAATATGACTCCATTTAACTTTGTATTTGTACTTTTTGTTATATGTATGTGTACATACATGAATTTATGTGTACCACATGTGTGCAAAAGCCTGCAGAGACCCACAATAGAGTGTTAGGTTCCCTGGACATGGCAGTTGCAAGCTTCCTTGTGGGTGTTGGGAGCCAAAGTCTGGTCCTCTACAAGATCAGCAAATGCTCTTAACTGCTGAGCTATCTCTTCAGCCCCCATAAGACCCTTATTTTAAATCGATTATCTCTGTCTACAGGCGAGATTAAAAGTACAGGTACCAGCAGTTAGAACTGCTATCTATCTTTGGGGAGCACACTGTAACCTATTATACCATATTTACTTTTAAATAACTTTATTTACGGGGCTGGAGAGATGGCTCAGAGGTTAAGAGCACTGCCTGCTCTTCCAGAGGTCCGGAGTTCAATTCCCAGCAACCACATGGTGGCTCACAACCATCTGTAATGCGGTCTGGTGCCCTCTTCTGGCCGGCAGGCATACACACAGACAGAATATTGTATATATAATAAATAAATACTTTAAAAAATAACGTTATTTACAATCCAGTAAATATCAATAAACACATTTTTCTCTTTGACATTTTTCTTTTTTTGTTGTTGTTTTTTGTTTTTCGAGACAGGGTTTCTCTGTAGCTTTGGATCCTGTCCTGGAACTAGCTCTTGTAGACCAGGCTGGTCTTGAACTCACAAAGATCTGCCTGACTCTGCCTCCCGAGTGCTGGGATTAAAGGCGTGTGCCACCACCACCCAGCACTTTGACAATTTTCTAATCATGAACTCATAAGGAAGTGCTGCCTTCTCTCCTTTTTTCTTCTCCGAGCCATTAAAAAAAATTCTCAGCTGGGCATGGTAGCACACACTTTTAATCCTAGGAGTTTGAGGCCATCCTGGTCTACATAGTCTCTCTGAAGAGAGACCCTGTCTTGAAAAACAAAGCAAAAAAAGACAAACAAACAAAAACAACTAATTCTCAGTTTACATCTGGAAGAAGACATATGGAAACGAATACACTTATTTATGCAAAGAGCATTAACCAAGTGTCTTTTCCAACCTCAGATTCTCTTCTTCCACTAATATTTGTGGAGTACCAACAGTGAGCTGACAGTAAAAACTGAAAGTACAGGGTAGATAAAATAGATGGTGGCCACGCCTGATGCCAATGACATCTCTCTATACCTTAGGAATGAGAAGAAAGGGATTCTGGGAGGGCTTATGCCTGGGAATAGAAGAGAAAAACTTGGGTGACCAAAGCCTAAGGAGAATAGCGGAGAGGCAGAGCCATAAAGAACAGCTGTACTCGCTAATGGAGGACTTCGGGGAGAGGTGGCTGAGGGACAACCGAAGAGTCAGCCACACAGGATAAGCGGTGAAGTCTGCCAGTGTGTAAATAGTTCAAAAAGCAAAACTGTGCACAGAAAGGTATGAAGAGAGCAGCACATTAACACGAATAAAGGATGAATTTCAGCCAGGGCACTCGAAACTGGGCAAAGGTGTATATTGACATGGGAAAATGGCAAAGAGAGCGTCATCATTCCGAATAGATGATGAGCGCATGGTGTGTGTCATGAAGGGCATGAGTGGGACATTAGGAGCTGTAATTAGGAGCGAATTAGGGTCTGTCATTCTGACTGTGACATACCCATGCAATGTCTAACATGGAAATAGCAGATAGATAATGTCTTATTTCCTAGAGTTCAGAAAATCCTGGACTATAGCTGTCAAACTGGGAGCTGTTGATTCATAACAGCCATGGACACAAGACTATGATGGATTTATCTGGAAAACAAGAGGATAAGGAGGGATCCAGCCTATGAGGGTTGAATAGAGCAGGGAGGTTGGCAAAGGGGGGATGAGATGATATCATGGGAGGAAGACCAAGTTGTATGAAGCAGACAGTGGTGGGGAAGAGGGCCAGTCACATAAAATGAGGCCCCAAACACACCCACTGGATGGATGGCCTAGAAGTCATTCACAGCTTTGGTGAGAATAATTTTATGGACTGAAAAGGGAAGACATGAGATCAGAAAGGACTTTAGGTTGTGGGGCTCATGTGCTAAATGCTGTGGGCTGAAAGAATGCACTGGAAGGAATTTCTAAAGGAATTGGAAGACTACTGAGTTAGGAGGAAAGCACGAGGAGGATGGTGAATAGGGGGCTCTAGTCAGAGGGAAGGAAGAATGCTCAGAGAACTGGTACATTTTATATAGAAAATAGAGCTTGACATGAGAAATATCTGGAGACCGGGAATAGAACAAAGAACCATTGTAAACAAACAAATGATTAGGGAGAGGACAGAGACAGGTAAAGTTTAAGTTTAGAGTGGTTGCTATCTGTGATGTCTGATAGAGTAGAATGAGTTGAAAGAAAACCTAGAAGCAAGAAGACCAGCTCTGCAGCAAGAGGAGAGCCCAATAAAGCAGTGGCCATGGCAGTACGGAAAGAGTTTACTGTTGACAGAAGCTGGGCAGTCCGAAACAGAGGGAAAGAAAAAGTCACGGAAGTCTAGAATGTGCCCGAGGCTTTGGACTGGGTAAGTGGCTCAGTAGCTTAAGCGCTTGGTAGCAAGGGTGAGGATGCAGGCAGGAGGATCTTTGGTGCTTGGTAGACAGGCTAGACAAACAGTGAACTCTAGATTCACTGAGACCATTTGTCAAATGATAAGATAGAGAGCAACTGAAGGAGAGAGCTGATATCAACCTCTAGCCTATACACATACACGTGTGTAAACACACATGGGTAAATACACACATGGACACACACACAGGCAAAGTGCCCAGGGTTTTTTAGCTTTAGGGTGTGTCATTTAAGACTATCCCTGGAATAGAATTCCCCAACAGTAAGCACCAAATGGCTTAGGAATGTGGAGCTATTGATCTCAGTCCTAAGAACAGCACCAACTTCAAGCTGACTGCCTCTACTGCCATTGTCATTTGCTGTGTGTGCTGTCGTAAAGACGACCGGCAGAGCATAGAGACGAAGGAATCCTGTAAGTAAACGTGTCTCCAAGTGCAAGAGAGATCTGGGTGGGAAAGCAAGAGATGGAGTGATCAACAACCATTATTTTATTTCTTAGAAGAAGCTGGTAACTATGTGGACCTCTAGGAGGACGTCACAAGTGACTAGAAAAGAAACACTTCCTCACCCATGGTCTCTAATTCCTTTGGGCTTGATTTTGTCAATAATTACACACCCAAAAAATGGGCATACATATCCAAAAATAAAAATAAATGGGTAGATAGCCAGATGGGTAAATATTAATGTTTCACCACCATTAGGAAGAGGCTGAAGGCAGAGCAGAGTGAGAAGAGTCCTCACGCAGAGCACAGGATCAGTTCTGATCCAGAAGGTGTCTAGTGTTGAGTCTGGAGGGAGGGGTTGCAGACGCAGGTACCTGTGTGGGCAAGGAGAGCACAGAACAAAGCCGGAGGCAAGGACAGATCTCTAGATCAAAGGCCATAACGAAGAAGGGAAACATTGGAAATAACTGATTTTCAAAAGGAGATAAATTGTACGGAAAAGGTACAGGGAGTTCAATGCAAGTCAGAGACAAAACATAAAGAGTCGAATGTGTGAGTGTGGGATTCCTCAAAATGATGCCCAGCTTCCTGGATGCAGAAGTGGAACATGCCCCCAAATAGCCCATGCTTTTATCCTAAATATTAATGTGTACTTCCATCCTGTTTGTGAGAATTGCAAACCTCGATGCTGTGTTCCACAAATTACTCTAAGGTTTTTCATACTGACTTTATTTGTAAGAATAAATTATCTCCCTAAAGTTTTTTCTTTTTATCACTTTCTTCTCCTTTTATTACTTGGGCTTTAAGTGGTTGGGGTGATTTGGCTATCTACATTGAACACAGGAATGGAAGAAACCAGTCTTGTTTTTCTTAGCATCTGAGGAGGAAGAGGCTAAGGCAAAGAGGTTGAAAGTAACTGTGATACAGATAGACTGTATTTGGTGGGTCTGTATTTGCACAAAGAAGGAAAAGATAACGAGAAATCAAGTCTTCAAAGCCCAACCAGAGGTGGTATTAAACATGTCTAAGAATCAGTCAGTGCAAATTCCAACCATCCAAGATGCTTGCTTTCTTTGAGAATGAGCTAGTAAGAAGAAGTTGACAGAAGGCCATTGGTTCAGACCAAAGAGGATTTAGTGCAGTATGGGCAGAATGTGAGACTGGGGAATTCAGAGTTTGGCTGATGATCAAGTCCCCAGAACAGAGCCAAAACAAACAGCGCAGAGGTGGGATGCGGGGTGAGGGGGACCTTCAGGTTGCAGAAGTCCAAGGAGCAGCTGGTTTTAACTTGAGTTCTTTTATTCTTAAAATTTACAGGTCCTCTGGGTGGCTGCATGGGTTTGGCAGGCACAAATGTAATTTTCTTCCTCTAGAAAGGGCTTCAAAACTGTCATCCTATGTTTGACTCATTGATTGGTAACTGGTGCTAAATTTCTCAACTATGCTTGATTCTGGAGAGTCTTGTGAAAGAATATGACATGGTATAAACTGAATTTTTATTTATTAGCAAAGGTCTAGATTGCTTTTTACTTTGTTACCTTTGGACCTTGTGTCCACCCCAAAAATAAAGCCCACTGTCCCAGATATTCCAAAACCAGCTCATCAATGAGAAGATTCACGCAGTAGACTTATGAGATCTCTTCAATTACTTTAATATTTAATTTTCTGACCTTTAGACTATAAACTAAATTTTAAAAAGGCCAAAACACCTCTGACTTCTCCACAAATGACAGCCATGAGTAGTAGTAAGTAGACTTGGATGGAGGAAAAAATATGTTCCATTCAATCTAAAAATTTGCACTGAGTTTCAAAGAAAGAAATTTAATCATCTGTTAGCCATAAAACAGTTAAGGCTTTCAAAATCCTCATCCTATACTAAAAAATAAGATCATATTTTATACTTGATCCTATCCCAAATGTCAAGCTACGTGAGATCATATTTTAAAAGTACTAATAAATCCTCATAGCAAACTATAGAATATTCCTTGAGAATCACTGATTTCTGTGAAAGAGAATGGAAACACAATAAATAAGGAGGCCTCCATAGTTGGGGTTTCTATTGTTGTGTTAAAACGCTGACCAGAAACAACTTGGGAAAGAACGGGTTTATTTCAGCTTACACTTATGCTTGAGAGACTACCATCAAAGGAAGTCAGGGCAGGATCTCAGAGCAGGGACCTGGAAGGCGGAAGAGGCAATGGAGGAGTACTGCTTATCGGCTTGCTCGTACTGCTGTCTTACAGCACCTGGACCACCAGCCCAGGGTGGCACTATCCGCTGTGCGCTGGCACTCCCACATCAGTCATCAGTCAAGAGATGCCTGGCAGAGTTGCCTACACACCAATTCTAAGGAGGCACTTTCTCAAGTGAAGTTCCTCTTCCCAGATGACTAAAGAGTGCATCAAGTTGACATAAAACTTGCCAGCACAGGGGCTCTAGTCACACAAACTGTAGGAGAAGGGCCCAAGAGCCTATGACATGCCAAGACTCACAATTAGTTTAACAGCTTAACAAAACAGGGTTTTGAAAATCAAAATGAAGGAGACATGATTGCAATGTAAGCATTCAGAGGGAGAGGAAGGATCCAGTAACAGGAAGGAGAAAACCTAAACAAGTCTTGAAAGTTACTTTAGAACTAAGGCGGCAGAGAACCAAACGGGGCTTGTTTGGAAACAGTACTGTATTGGTCATGCAGCTTGAGAGTTCTAGAAATCCGCCATTTAGCAGTATGCATGCTAACGTGCTGCATGGTGTTTTTATGAGGCAGTTTTCATGTGAGATGCATGTTACATCACGGATGGAAGAAGCAGGGAGAGAGGGAGGAGCCGTGCTAGGCGCTTTACAACACATCAGACAGACACTCGCCTTCAAAAGTAACTCCTTCTTAATGTGAAATAGCAGAGCAAAGATTAAAAGTTCAGTTCTGAGAGATGCCTGTGTTTGTTCTGGTCATTATTCTAAAAAACAGCTGGAAGTCACTCCTCACGGTTCAAGGAGCATGTTGAGACAAAGGCCCTGGCAGATTCAGTGTGGCAGGGCCAGTTTTGTTATTTATTTTTCTGTCTTCACATGGAAAACAAGCACAAATTTTTATGGGCCTGTTTTGGAAGACTGTAATTCTGAATTCAGCACGGCTCTACCCTCCTATAGTGGTATATTATTGTGTTTTTAATAAATAGAGCTTGCCTGAAGATCAGAGGGCAAAGCAACCACACTAGTCAGCCATACAGGTCAGGGAGTGGTGGCACACATGTTTAATCCCAGGATTTGGGAGACAGGCAGAGAGAACTTGAACTGTTAGTTCAAGGCCACCCTGGGTTACACAACATTGAATCTGTCTAAAAGAGAAACAGAGCTCACACAAAGGTAATCCCAGCACTAGGGAGGCGGAGACAGGAGTGATATGGTTGGGCAGAGACAGGAACATAAAGAAGAGACAGGAACTCAGTGGAGTGTGGAGTCTGAGGTAGGTGGAGAGCACTGCAGAATTGCCCTTTCGGTCTGAAGATTTTGTAAAGTAAAAGGTCTCTCTAAAGGTCTGTTTTGCTTTTCTCATCTTCAGACTGAACCCCAGTTTCTGTCTCTGGGTTTTTATTATTCATGCTATAACCCTCCTCTGGTCACCTCCCCAAGTTCAACCTTTCAGTATAATCACGAGGTTTACACTTCAACATATGAGTTGGTAGGGGTGCAGAACACAATCATTTACATCCTGTGAAGATGCAGTACTGTGACAGAGGCCTAGGTAGAGTGGAAGCAGTTGGGGCTTCCTGTGGTAACTGGGAGGGTAAGGAAAGACTTCTCAGGACAGATGACATAGGAGCTGGGCTGCATGGTGGTGGATTCTTTTTTTATGGGATTTAGAACAAAAGTGTGTATTTGAGGTGGAGAGGAGAGAGAGAATGGTAAAAGGCACCTACCTCAGCAAAGAGGCCTTTCAAGTAACCAAGACAAGGCCAGAAGTGCATACCTCCCTCAAAGAGTAAGGTATCTGGGTTAGGACAGGGGATGCAAAATGGACTAACAGATCTGGGGAAGTTGGTAGCAATCACGTGATGCTTGGCAATAATAGGTTATCAATGTGGCTGGTGGATGGTCGACCAAAGCGTGGACTAGTTGGAGGTCAAGCCTTCTGAACTAACCTGGCCATTTCAGTAGCCCTCTGGAGGCTTTTACAGCCCTGTCACTGTCCCGAGAACTGGGCCCCAGCTTCAGCAGAGCTTGAGGAGCCTACATTTACTCTGTAGAGGCATTATTCCTCCAGGAAGGCTGACTGGCAGTATGTAATGAGAAATCGGAGTGCGCTGAGGCCCGGAGAGAACTGCCAGTCTATAAAATCTGTCATGAAGAAGGTGACTAGCTGCTTCCGGGATGAGCAGGCAAGAAACCAAACTACAGAAAACACATTCTCTAGAATAATTGTAGTTTAAGTTGCTAGTTGAAACTTGAGGTACTTAGTCTTCTGCCAAGTGATATTCTTAGCAGAAGATATTAGATATCAGAATAAGGAACTCTGAGGCCCCTGACCGAGTAGAGAAGATGGCACTGATTTCAGGCTTTGGGGTGTGTGTGTGTGTGTGTGTGTGTGTGTGTGTGTGTGTGTGTGTGTGTGTGTGTGTGATTTGTTGAATAAGCATTAAAATCAAGCATACCATATAGTTTTTTCTGAATTGAAGAACTCTGTCTATAACCTTCTGTGGGCAGCAAAATATTAATTATTAAGAAAATCAACTAAATCACCAGGACTTTCCCATTGAGATATTATAAAACTGGTAACAGGGGGTTTAAAAAGAGCTGTTTTTCCAGTGAAATAGGAAAGGTTAGAACAGTACAGCACAGGATAGACCAGGGCAGCACAGGATAGACCAGGAGAAAAGAGAATAGACAAGACAGCAGGAAGAGAGGGAGAGAGGGAAAAAAAACCAACAGATAAATAAATCTTATACATATTAATAATAGCATATACAACATACCAATACTATAATCTGTATGTTAATAATATGCTTTAATCATATGTATGTATTAATGTTACACATACACACACATGTGAAGCCAGGCATGCTCCTGCCTGTGATCCTAGTACTTAAGTAGTTAACTAACTCTGCTCAGAGTCAGAAACCAGCCTGAGCTAAGCAATGAGAAACTTTCTCAAAAAAAAAAAAGCAATTGAAACGAATGGTAAGTAAAAAGAGATTAGAAAGCAGTTTTGTGGTAAGTAATTTTTGGTTAATTCAAGTATTGTAGAAAGTAATTTTTTGTCAATCTGTGTGTCCAGAAACATAATGAGCTATGATATCACAGAGAGAGAGAGAGAGAGAGAGACAGAGACATAGACAGAGAGAGAGAGAGTGAGAGAGAGAGAGATACATAGACACAGAGAGAGAGACATAGACAGAGACAGAGAGAGAGACATAGACAGAGAGAGACAGACAGAGAGAGAGAGAGAGAGAGAGAGAGAGAGGTTTGAAAAGCACCAACTCAGAATATCTCACAGGCTGTTTATTATATTTGAACCCTGACTTTTTGTGTTTTTGTTTCAGAACGTAAAGATAGCATACATTCCAATATGGGCCTAGATGAAGAAAAAGACCAAGCAGTGTCAAAGGGTGAGTTTGTGGAAGCTCGCCATCAGGGCAGAGCATGAGACGTGGGAAGAAGGGTTCAGGAACACCAGTCTCCCCCTTTGGCCCATAAACACTTTGAGAAGGGGGTGAAAGCACCGATAACTCTCTCATACTGAAACTCCTTTCTCAAACCTCGAACTCCCACGACACTTTAGCTCAGTCCTGGCCCCACTTTTCTCTACTCAGCTCTCCTTTACAAAGCCCCAAATAGCCAACAGAGCGGAAGGGAAATCCTCTTCAGAGAGTCCCGAGAGTGGGAGGCTGAGAGCGCCAAGACACTGACCACTTCATTTTCAATAGTTGAGTTGGGAGAGGGCAGAGAAAACTTGAGAACACCAATACAGACACAAGTGTGGGTTCTAAATGTGCGCACACAAATAAATGGCTAAAATAACAGTCTAGTGTGCTTCCATTTCTACCGTGTTCTGATCTGGATTCGTCTCTGTAGAAGAAAGCTGGGCATCACAGGGCAGTTGCCCAGTGATATGAGTTAGCACACAGTTGTCTGTCAGGACAGGTGCTTGCTCTGTTGTACATGGAGCCTGGAAATAGTTGTTGTCGAAACTGAGACTCAATACAGATGTGGCCTCACTCCTTGCAACTCCTAATAGAGCAAGGCCACCAGGGAAGTGCCAAGGCAACCAGGGAAGTGCCAAGGAGGAAGGAATGAGACAGGAGAGAGCAAGAATGATCACAACAGCCAACATGCTTTGAATATTCATTCTTTTGATTCTTTACTTGCTGCAGAGGATTTTTCAGATCTGAGTTATTAGCTCACCTCTGAAAATTTGTAAATTCAAGAACCCACAAATGGTAGATGGTAGACAAAGCATTAAGCAGCTCTCCTTTTTCGTTTTCTACAAGTGGGATTGGTTAGCAGAGGATCCGGGCTCCGTGCAGTACAATGCTCCCTAACCATTGCCCCCAACAGCGCAGTACAGGGACTCAGTGGCTGACCCGCGTCCCTGGAACCTCTTTTCTTTAATGATCAATGCTATGATGAGGGCCGTCTATTCTTTCCTCAGGATGAATGGTGGAATAAGCTAGGACCTGTCCAGCCATGTGAGCTCCCTCTGTCAAAGCATTTGTCTGAGTTCTTCCCAAGTTCTCCCTTTTTCTTATGGAGACAGTTGATACGGATTTCTCAGTGGCCTGTACGAGTCAGGATGTACCTCCCCGCCTGTGTGTATACATCCCCTAAGCACAGCCCAGTGCACTTCAAATTCTGACAGTGCATGTGCTGGGCTTGGGAATGAGCTGGCTGCACTGAGGAGAGGCAAGACCCAGGGATGAAATGGGGAGACTCGAGCTGCACCCACAGTTTAGAACGAGGAGCAAAGGCAGGGAGACTCACACACGGAAGCAGCCACGTCAGCAAGGATGCCAGAATGCACCCTGCCATGAGGAAATGGTTCACTTGCCACAGAACCTGCCCTCTACAGGCTCCCTCTCAGTCACTGAGCCAGACTGGAGGCAGGAATCTGGTGGGCGGTGGGAGAGCGGAACACAGCTAAGATAAACAGAAGTTACTGGTGAATTTTGGAGATTGTTACATCTTTCTATGTTTTCTTTTTATAGACTCTGAGGGAAAAACTGAGGACCAACAATAGCTCCAACCAGATCAAATACAAAGGAATTGAAGGTGTATGAAATAAAGTCCCCTGAGTGTCTGCATCTAGGGAAGAGCGATTAAACAGCGGCTAGCAGACTAAAAATTCCAGCGCAGCCACCGCGCTGCCAGCATCTAATCCCGTTTTTGTTGATTATTGCATGTCCTCAAAAATAAAGGAATGCAAACCACTGTTTTCAATACTTTAACATAGTGCTGTCAATCAGCGTTATCTTTGCCTGGACACCACCTGTTGCCTTCCACCTGGTCATCCTGGAACTCACTATATAGAGCAAGCTGGCTTCTGACCCCAAGTGCTGGGATTAAGGTGTGTACCTCCATGGCCAGCTTCCACTTGTCGTTTTTGAAATGGGACACTAAGGCCATGTTTGCTCTCATCTCCTTAACACCTCAGCTGATTGGGCCAGAACTAAAAAGAACAGATTCATCAACTTATTCTCTTCTCTCCTTCCCCTGCTTCCCATTCCTTCCCCCTCCATCCCTCTCCACACAGAGCCCTATTAGCTGAGACAAAAGGATGAGCAATTGATACCCGAGTCCAGCTAATGGCGGTAGACTGAGAAAACCGCAGACTCCATGAGACCCTCTGGGCTAGTCAGGCCACCCACCTCCCGAAAACCCACATGTGCTCTGTTTGCTTTGGAAATATTTGGTGCAAGTGTCTTTGCAACAAATAATATAGTTTGGCTAATATTGACTAACTAGGCTTCTGTCACTTGACTTCAGATATGAAACAACAGGATTTTGAAAGAAAAGCCGATTTTTTTTCCCCAAGGAATCACACCATGGAAGTAAAAATGAAAGTCTTTTTTTAAAGCAACACTACTCAAATTAGTGTTCACATACATTTTCCACATTCCTAGGACAGTGTACCAATGCTACTTAGGGACTCATGGAAGCCCAGGAGTCTGGTGAAACATTGCAGCACTCTGGTTTTTGGGGAAAAAAATAGCTTTTAAGGTACAAACTGCTTCCTGGAAATTTGGGACGTCTCAGATGCTTCTGCCTTGCTTCCATACCATGATAATAAATGGTAAACTGCAAAACCCACCTGGCTTGCTTGTTTCCAAAGTCAGCACTTTATCTGATGCTCCGTGCGAATAACCTGATTCTGCATCAGGAGCCCAGGTTTGAGATCCATCCCACCAACTTCCTGCAGTGTGTGCTCAGCAGAAGGATGACCACAAAGCATATTTAGATGAATGTCGCACATGTGGGTGTATGCATGTTGTTTCTGACATGTAAACCTCTCGCCTGGTAAAACTGAATTATACTGAGAAATGAACCTGGGGTCAAGAAAATGTTTCTTCAGCCAAAGTAAAACATCTTACCGTGTCTCCGTAAACCAGCACTCAGTGCAAGGCAGAGAAGCTGAAACAGTGAATACAACCATAGACACATGCCACCATCCAGTGTAGTGGCCCATTTATGATGTATGATTCCCCACCACACCCCATAGGTTGTCAAATAATAGGCTGGTTCTCCTACTAGAATACAAGGAGCTAGAGAGAAGCAAAGGCAGAGATTTCTCCTCTTAAGGGCACAGTCAGCCACAATCCTAGCATGCGTATGAGCTACGTTCCGCCTTTATAACTTGGTAGAGAAATAGCTTCCAAGTGTGAGATTTAGAGGAAGTTTTAAAAATGTATTTAAATAATTTAAACAAATCACTTTTCCCACTCAATCAAGCTTAAAATCTGAGTTCTCTCACATTCTTAATAATTTCCCCAAGCCCAGACAGGAAATGCATCAAGATACATCAACCCTCCTCCAGTAACTGTTGTTGTTATTTTGTTTTACATTAGTGCCAACTGAACCCACCAGTTAAAACAGATTTCTAGCTAGGCACAGTGGCACACACTTGTAATCCCAGCACTTAGGAAGTGGAGGCAGGAAAATCAGGAATTCAGGGTCAAAGCTTAGCTACATTGCAAGTTCAAAGCCAGCCTGGCTCCGTGAGACCTTGTCTCAACCATGAAAACAGATGAACAAAGACCTCTGATTTTATGACAATCAGTGGGTCCAGGTGGCGCCTGAGAATCTGCATTTTTACATATTTCCAGGTGCTGTTGTAGCTCTAAGGACCACACTTTGACAACCACTATTCCAGGCTGACTGGACAGTCAACTAAACCAGCCACTCCTTGAATTCATCACTCTGGATACTTCTGTCTGGATTTCGTGTTCTGACCACAATTCTTATCTGATCTGGGAAACCATTTTACGATTTCTTAATGCCATGACCATCTAACCAGTCTTCATGACCTGATGGCACCTCAGCTTCTTGCCACTTTTTTCATGACATCTTTTCTTTCTGGGGTCCCACAAATCTGTATTATTGGGGTCTCTTTAGGTTTAACAGTCTTCTGGCTTAATAACGCTTTTTATTTAATGGAGTTGAGACTTGTGAGCCTTCACAAGATACAAGTGAAGTAAGGTCAGGTCATATATATTTACCTACTTGCTCAGTTTCTGGCCTTATAGTGAACATCTTTATCTCTGAGATGGCCCTGGCCCAGAGCTGCATGCGTTCTCAGGTTGCAGAGGACACAGAAAGGTTACCCAAGCTTGCAGCTGAGCTGTTGGCAGCAAACTAGTAGCCTCCCAATGTGAGCATCTGTTCTGCCCCTCTCATTAACTTTTTCCGGGCAGAATTTAGAAACACAGAGAGATATCAAATCACAAGTCTCTCACTTTGCTGGTACAGATATGCATGGTCTTTACTAAAGATACCACAAGCCAGGGTGTTGAGTAATGCACTTAGACTCCTCTCTTCCCGTGAGTATGCTACCTATATCTGGAAAGAGGCCACAAAGTCTACGCATCCTAGTCAAGAACAATATACATCAGTCCCACCCAAACAGTGCTACAAAATCAACTTTTGTACACACTCAAGATTACATCTGTTTTTGCAAAAATCTTATGAGTTCTTAATATTTGCTGTGTGTCCTGGTTACTTTTCTATTGCTGTGATAAGACACTATGACAAAAGTCACTTATAGAAGAAAGCAATTCTTTGGGGCTTAGTTCAGAGGGTGAATGTGTGACCATAATAATGAAGAGTGTGGCAACAGGCAGGTGGGCAGGCCACTGAACAGTGTCTGAGTCATACATCTTGACCCCACAAGCATGAGGCAGACAGACAGGCTAACTAGGAAGACTATGGGATTTTTTAAGACTCAAAGTGCACCCCAGTGATTCATCTGCTTCAACAAAGCCCCTCCTTCAATCCTTTCTAAAGAGTTCCAGCAACTGTGGAGCAGGTATTCAGACAGATGAGCCTTCAAACCACCACACTGTGCATTTGACATGGTTTATTCCTCAAAACTTTGTCTGTTCCCTGGGTGGCAGTGTTAATAACTGATGAGAGTTTGAAGTGGTGGATCCCAGATGGGGATCCCAGATGGTGGATCCATTGAAATCACTGCCCTCAGAAAAGATTAAGGTAGGTCTAGGGCTCGGAAATAATTATAAAAAAAGAACAAGATTTTTGATCTAGTGTGGCTTCCTGCCTGACCAGACAATGCCTCCTTCCAGCATGTTCCTTCCTTCCTAGTGCCATCTGCCATATAATACAGTCAAGAAGATCCTCACCACAGCTATCACTGAAAGATTTTAGCCTTTAGCCTCAAAAACTCACCTATTTGGTGGCTGGAAGTCATATCCCTGCACACACACACAAGAGTAGAGGACCCAAGAATAAAACCACACAGTCACAGGTACCTGACCTTTCAAAGATATCAAAAACATACACGTGAGAAAAGACAACTTCTTCAAGAACTGCTATCAGGAAAATTGATATCCATACACCATGTACATAAGGTAATTCAAAAGGAGTCAAAGGCCTTAAAGTGAGGCATGAACTCTGAAATGGTTAGAGGGAAACGCTACAAGATCTAAGTGTTTGGTTGGAAGCATCATCTCAGCCCCTAACATCCTTATCCAAAGACCAAAGAGTCTGGAATGTTTGGGTGGGGCTTCACCCAGCCCGTGACATCCATTTTGAAATGCTTGAGTGGAAAGTTCCATTTCAAGCTTACAATGTAAGATGGCAACTGGACTTGATTCACAGCCTACAAGTCTTACAAAAAGAGAAGGGGAAATAGAGGATGGGTAAGAAGGGACTAGAAGAAAAGAGGAGCCCGTGATGTGACTTTGGGCGTAAGCCAGGGTTTGCAATAGAAAGCTATAAATTTCCACTAATCAAAAGTCAATGAGTCCAGAAGTTCGGCCAAGTTTAAGACTACTGATGGTCAATTCACCAAAATTACTTTCAGTACATTCTCAGTGTTTAAAAATGATATAATTTAGGTTTGTTTGATTTAGGACTTTAGACAGCTCTTTTTACGGGTACAGATTCTTGATTGACAGAATCAGTCCATGGTATCTATCTGTCCAAATCTGAGCATTTCAGACATTTCCCATTGCCAGTACCGGGAACTATATTGGCTTGAAGCAGATATAATGTACAAAACTAAATAAGGTTTCAACTCCAAGTCTGCTGCACTCATCCAGGTACAGATTTAATGCCAAAAAGATTTGCTTTCTTCTGAATTTTTGTCTTACCTGTTCACAGGAAATCAATACGGCTTATGTAGACACAGACAAATGATGACATCTTTCCATCCCCACTTGATCCCAATCTTACCCCCATCATTTATCATTTTCCTTTTTTTTTTAAATAGAATGCTTTCCAAAAAAGTGAACTGCTTATCCTTGGCTTCATAGTCACTTCAAAGTGATCTTGATTCTAGGAAGTTCTAGAGAGATTGCGTGCTCTCTTGTCACAGTTGGGCGTGAACTCTCAGGCATTCTGCCTCCCCAGCTACTACATGCCTGCACATGCACGAACATGCCTGTGTTTTCAGTTTGAGTGTATTGTTCATTTAATTTTGAAAATGTTTTACTTATTCTTCTCTGTGTCTCTCTGTCTCCATACCTTCTCGTGTGTGTGTGTGTGTGTGTGTGTGTGTGTGTCTTTCTGTATGTCTTTCTGTCTGTCTCTATCTGGGGTGTGTGTACATGTGTGTGTACATATATATATATATGATAGAGGACAATTTGTAGAAATTGGTTCTCCCCTCTCTCCGTATAGTTTCTAGGATTAAACTGAAATCTTCAAGCTTGGTACATCTTTACCCACTGAGCCATCTGGTTGACCTCAAATGTTTTTTTTTTCTTTTTTGAATAAGTGACAATTGATTCCCTAGCTGTTCAATACCTGAATATTCCTTACAAATATATTTGGTTTATATAACGTCATGTTTTAAAAATCCTAACAAAATTAAAACAGCTAAGTTTTAAGTCTGGACTTCTTTAGAAATAAAACACAGTTATATTTCTAATTTAGGAGGAAATGTGAATTCATCAAAAATTATTACTCTCCTTTTGATGATTGGGATTATGTTTAGGGTCTTTAAAAATGTATAAGCACCAAAGAATTAATAAAATGAGTTTGATTCCATTCCTGTGTGATTCTTTTTCTGGGGTTGGCTTGCAAGGCGCCATCACTGAGGCTTGGAGACCTTGTCATTGTTTCAGAAGTTCTATGCTCCCTAAGCTCTGGGAGATACTTTCCTTCCCTCCTCATTACCTGAAACTAATACGGAAATGACCCTTTGAAACAGAGACGGATGAGCGGCCTTGAATTATTCAGCATCTCTATTACTTATGAATGTACTTCTTGGAGCTCTGAAAAATAGTGCAAGTTCAATTACCACTGTTGTGCCTGAAGCTGCTGGGCCATAAGGAGAATGCCATACCTGGACTCTGCTATTCCTCGGCCTTCCCTACTTCCACAATTGTTGGGTCATAGCTGCAGAGAAGGAAACTGAGGAAGGTAAGGGGCTGTTGACTGTGCACCTCTAGGTGTTCAAACTGGATGGAAGGCCACCTTTTCACACCCCCGGGGTTCCAGAAGGCATACGTGGGAGACCACTACACTGACGGGAGTGCTTAGCACAGTTCCTGCTGCATCTTTCCAGACCCCTTGACATATTCAGAAACGTCCTAGGTCTTGTCACGTCTCAGGTTGCCGCTATTGCCATTATTTTATTTCATTTAATGTTTTAAAACACTTAAGACAGAATATAGTCTGTTTGGAACAAAGGCTGTTCCAATCCCCCTGAACTCACCTCCCAACTATGGCCACACATCGCTATACTTACTTTCTGTGGGCTGTGATCAAACCCACAGTTTCATGCTAAACAAGTACTCTACCAGCTGAGCCATATCCCCATCTCACTATCATTTTTAAAGAAAAAAATGGAATCAGTCTCTGAAGTAATTTTTATTTAAAATTATATTTATCTGCCAAATTATTTTCTTTACTTTAAGTCATTCATTAACTGGAGAAGCAGAAATATTATTTAAATTTAATTACCATCTAACCTTTTTAAAGTCTTCAACTACTCATGTTAACAAATACATCTTTGTATTAGAACTGCATAAATTTTTCTCATAGCATAACATTCTTTTTAGATCTGTTCACTTTATTTAATGTGTGTGAGCATTTCACCCATATGTATGTATGTGCACCATGTGCATGCCTGGTGCCCACAGAGGTCAGAAGAGGGTGCTGAATCTCTTGACTCTGGAGTTCCAGATGGCTATGAACCACCATATGGAGGCCTGGAACCAAACCCAGGGTCTCTGGAAGAGCAACAAACGCTCAGAAATGCCAAGGCATCTCTCTAACCTAAACATAACATCCTCTTTGTTGAAAGAGTATAGCTTCAATAGTAGCTATATTAGATAATAACATTAAACTACTAACCAGAAAGCTAATTCACTGGCTTTTCTAAACTGAAGTATAGGCTGAATTCTATATAGAGACATATTGTGTGTGTGTGTGTGTGTGTGTGTATATATATATATATATACACACACACACACACACATATTGTGTGTATATATACACACACACACATATACACATATGGTCCATGGATAGTATTTATAGTATTTGTTAGAAATTATATGTATATATGTATATGTATTATATGTATAGAATTATTTGATATGGTTTTTATTAGAAATTTAAACAACTGAGGGCTCCATATTTGGCTCTTAACATTCAAGTAAAATTAATTTTTTTCAATGATAATTCAGTCTACTTTTAAAATAAAATTGTCACATGTTTTTAAGTATTACCTTATTAAAACTTTTCCCAATTTTCTGAGAAAGGAATCTCTATTCCAGGGCTCCTTGTTTTCACCCCTCCCCCCCAAGAGATGTGGTGGTCTCCCTGAACAGCTGTGTTCACTGCTCCACAGGTGAATGATCTGTTGGCTGCCCCTCATCCGTCATCTTTCTACTGGGAAACCTTGCGCAGAAAACGCTGGTTCATCTCTAGTTACAAGGACTGTCCTGCCATCTGTCCCACCATCCTGGGAAATCAATGAGATGGACCCTAGTAAGCAAGGTGAGCATTTACTGTTAGGTTTTTCAATCCAGACTGCAGACACAGGTGTAGTTTCAGACTTCTGAGTCCCTGAGCAGGAATCAGCAAACTTGGGGGCGGAACGTAATTTATTGGGTGACTAAAATCATCATCTGTCTTTAACATATAGAAGAATATTTCATCTTTCATCTCTAAAATGCCAGGAATAATTTAACAAAAAATTTAGCACCAACATAATTATATTTTAAATTAGTATTCTTATCACAAATACTTGTATCCTGTTATTAAAGTAACATCTCTGTATATTCTTTATTATCAAGCTAAGTTTGCAGTCCAACATGGACCCAAAAGTGAGAGAAAGATCCCCAACTGTCACTAAACAGATATTTGGCAAAAGGATATGAGGACTACTTCCCCGATTGCAGTGTCTCTACATGCCAAGATAAGCCCCAGAGTGGTCAAGGGCCTTTTCTGTTCTGAATTTATTTGCAATTTTATTTCCTTATTAAATCTAGACCATTAACTTTAGTTGTTTGGCTGTAAATTGTATGATCTCATATTATTTATTGAAATCAACGACGTTTCAAGTCTGAGCCCTGCCAGCAATGTGCTATGCACACAGCAGCGGAGGAGGCGTGGACAGCTCCAGTTCTCGCCCCCGTGCAGTGCGTCCATGGGCTTGGTGAATGGTGGCTTCTGTCTACAAAGCTTATGGTGCAGTGTTTCTGGGCAGAATGTTCACTGTTGGCAAGTTTCTAGCCAACACCAGTAGGGATTTCCTGGCCATGTTTTGACGACTGCTGGCCTACTGTGTGAATGGCTGGATATCAAACTAATGACTGGAAATTGAAAGATATAATCGTATTCACGTTGGTATCCATGGAGAATAAACCTAATCATGAGACTGAGCAGAATAAGGGTGGTCTGAAACCAGAAACTGTTTCTCAAACTGCGTCTATGAACAAGAATATAAACAGCATGCATTGTTACTGCTTAAATTCTCTAAAACTGCTTGTCCATAGCTTGAGGCCTGAGACATACAGCAGTTCCTCCTTTTCCTGAGTTTGCCCCCATTGTCAGAAAATAATGCCCTGAGGAGATGGGGCTGGAAGCAGGTCGCCGGGGATACTTACACATTCTCCGTGCTGCATTTTCCACAGCTTGCCACGTCATGCTGCATAGCTTTATCAGACACCGACAGGAGTGACAGGCCAAATGGCTGTGCAGCTCCATGCCTCTCCTTCGATAGGAGCTGCAGCTGGGGACCCGCGAGGCCCTGGGTTTGCTGATTCTCTGTATCCGCTTGATGCAGTCGAGAGAAACCAGGGCGCAGAGGAACAAAACATGCCGGATATCACACTTTCTTTTTTTTTTTCACTTTGTTTTTTGTTTTGATTTTTTTTTAATTGTTAAAAGAAAATTTTACATTTACTCCGCTTGTCCGAGGCCCTCCCGCTCCCCCAATACCCCGCCTCCTTACCCTGCCTCCTTGCCCTGCTTCCTTAAGAGGGGACAGGATACCCTGCCCTGTGGAAAGCCCAAGGCCCTCCCCCACTCCGTCTCGGTCTAAGAAG
>JAQHUG010000103.1:5154387-5168231 GCA_028555095.1 Dicrostonyx torquatus | reverse complement strand
GGTGTATGTGTGTGTGTGTTTAGTGTGTGGGCACATGTGTGTGTGTTATGTGTGGGCGTATGTGCATGTGTTTAGTGTGTGCTTTGCTAAGCTGGGGACTTTCCTCTGTTGGTCTGAGGAAGAAGAGGAGGAAGAGGAGGAGACAATGAACGTCGCTGACATGAGCTTGCTTCTGGGAGGCAAGAACAGCATAAGTCATGGGCAAATTCCTTATAATTGTTTTTTTCTTAATTTGCAACTTTTTCCTAGCTTCACAAGTTATAATATACAAGTGTCCTCATGCTGTCATGATTTCAGTCTCTTTAAACATTAAACTTTGAGTGTGTTTTCAATTGTGTGCTTGTCTGTAACCGCCTCCTGCCCTTGATAAATCCTACGGGCAGGGTAAAGCTCCACGCCAGTGTGCAGCCCACAGTCAGGGGCCAGGCCAGAGCCCACAAGTGGTTTTGGAGGGAACACATGCTTTTAATTTTGTTTGTTTGTTTGTTTACTTATTTGAGACGGGGTTTCTCTGTGTAGCAGCCCTGGCAGTCCTAGAACTCACTCTGTAGACCAGGGTGTCCTCGAACTCACAGAGCTCCTGCCTGGGCCTCCCGAGTGCTGGGGTTAAAGGCGTGCGCCACTGCCGCCCCAGCCGACTATGTTGTTTATTGTTATCCTTATCTTTGCTGTGTGGAATGCAGGCAGACGAGTCCTGAGGAAGTACGACTGCGCACTCCACATCTGCACACCCAGCCCCTGGCACAGTGTTATCATAAAAAAGCATCCAGTAAATATTTACTGAATGACTTCATGGATAAATTGATGAATCAGAAAACCATTTTCACTCAATGCCCTGTTCTGCCCAGTTCTAAATCTGTGAAGAGACCATGGGAATGGGGCAGCATGGCATCATACATGAAATACCCTTTGATGGCCTGGATTAGGAGGCCTTCACAGGAACAGTCGGTGAGAAACTCCCCTCAATAACGCTGCCTTTCCACACTTGTCTATGATTTGTGGCCCCACAGCACGGGATCGGGTAGTCTCAAAATTCAGCCTGTGGCTGCGGCGCTGGTTGCCCTCTCCGGGGACAGTCCTCTTACGAAGTACAGAGGTAACGTGTAGAAGTTAAGTGTGTTCTGAAGTGTGGTGACTCCCCAACCCCCAGTATGTCGTCCTCTCTGCTCATGTCTGAATCCCTGTCACAATGGCTGCTCTGCGGTCTGCACTCACCTTGGCTGGCTGGGTTTGTTTTTATTTTGTGGGTGTTATTGGCTGCATTCATGCCTGTGTATCATGGTATCTGCATCTGCAGAGACCAACAAAGGGAGGTCAGTTCCCTGGGACTGGAGTTACAAATGGTTCTGAGCCTTCTTGTGGATACTGGGAACCAAACCCAGGACCCCTGGAAGAGCCACTAGTGCTCTTCACTGCTGGGCCAGCTCTCTGGTCCTTGTCTTGTTTATATTTAAGAGAAATGCTTACATTTGTGAGGATTTCAGGATTTTCTTTAAAAATCCATGCTTTTCAGTTTTGCACCGCTTGGCTGCCTTGGCATTTATGATTTTAGAGATTATCCAGAAACCACTAACTAATTGGGATCCTCACTTACTGTTCACTAGCCTCCACCACAGAGGTCTGGAATTACTGGGGTGGAGGTTTGGGTTACTGAGGGATTGCCCTTGAAGGCCTTCATGGGATCAAGCAAACAACAGGAATATGACTCCACATTTCTTTTATATTCACAAAGAAACTTGCCCAAATCATGTACTCTTCACAGACACAGGGATTGACTAAAGGCTTCTTCACCCTTTATGTGTCTAGCGTTTTTTCAGCTCTATGCAGAAAACAACAGGAGAGGTGGCAACACCCGAGCCCGCATGACTCGGAGGGCTCTGAGAGCCTTACTGACAGATCTACAGCAGGTAAATCCCAGTCTTTATGAATTCTCAACTGCTGTCAGTCATACCAACCTGCTGTCGTTGTCATTATTTTCACAGTGTCAAGTCCTCTTTCTGTAGCAAGCCTGACCCATGCCTGTGTCTTGCTCTGCATTGAATCCATGAGCCACCTTTTGTTACAAAATTCCTCAAATGGCCAAGTTAAGAAGCAGAAAACTTACCTTGGCTCACTGCTTTGGAAACTTCAGCCTATGGTCGGTTGTCCCTGTTGCTTCTGGGCTGTGAAAAATGGAAACGTGGTGATGGGAACATGGGTGAGAGGAACCTGCTTGTCTCATGTTGGGCAAGAGAGAGGAGGAGACTAGAATCCCTTAATATCCTTCAAGGCTTATCCCTAATGAGGTCCCACCTCTTACCACTTCTTCTATTTCCTCATGTCTCTAAGCTGTAACTATACCTTTGATACATGCTCTATGGAGGACATTTAAGATCCAACCATAACACACTCTCATTCCCAAAGTTCTTCATAATTTGTTCCCATTTACAGCATGAAGCCTATATTTTGTAGCAGTGGAAGCAAAGCTTTTATAGTTTGACTTAACCCTTCTCTTTGAAAACAACAAATTTCTGACTCTCTTATAAAAATATCTGCTACTCATTAGTAAGAAAAGGTCAACTAAAAAGAACAAAATCAAGGCTTAAAAAAGTAAAATGAGTTTTTAGAAGGCTACAAAACTGGATGTTGCACAGGGAGACAGGTGATTTTTGGTTTTCCACATTGGTGTTACATGTGTACCCTATACTTAGCTTCTAAGAACTGGAGTGCTCAGAGAAGACTGCTATAAAGGCCTGAGGAGCTTAGATGGCTGCTTGCTGCGCAGTGGACCTGAGGAAAGAGAGAGGGGTGAGGAGAGAATCCCAGTGATGTAAGTAGAACCCCTGTTAGCCAGCTCTCCGGTGCTGTGCAGGCTGAGGACACAGGTCTCTGTGTGTGTCCCACCTTTACCTTGTGTCCATGAGGAGACACAGACGGTTTCAGATATACACACCCAACAGTCTGTAGTCTTTATTCTATTCATATTGCAATGGGATGCTATTTATTTGGGAATGTGTGAGTCTACTTAAGACTCACTTGAGACTACTTATTCTGTTGAATAAATAAAGCACTTTAGTTAATAAAAGGCCAAAATGTAGGTTCTGGAGATCTGACCTCAATTCCTCATGCTTTCATGGCAATGACAGCTTGATGAATTTCTTTGTGTAGGATTTCTATACTTTGGTGTCGTCCTACCCCATCTTAAATGAAAGTTGTGTCTTTGCTCTCTTGATTCTGCTCCATAAATTCTGTAGACCTTTTTCACTCCACGTCATCCTTTTTCTTTCTTCTTCTGGGACATTGTGCTTTCAAACCCTTGTCTTGAGTCCACACATTCATCTCTCTGTTTGACCAGTTCTGCTGCTCTTCATTGTGGTTTCTGTCTTGTTCCTTGAACTTTTCTGCTCTTGTACTTCCATTTGTCTTTTACTTCTCTTAGCTTTTCTGATGTTTATATCCATTTTCCTGTGGTTTGGTGAACTTCCTTGAAATGACATTTAGTATTTTGCAAACCTTCCATCTGTCACATTCGAACTGGTCACTGTCTGCTTCCAGCCACTGTTTCTCTGATGAGTCTTGATCCTTATGATCAAGTTTTGATGTCTGCCTGTTGAAGAAGTAGGTAACTATCTTGATTTCCTTTTTTGTTTCTATAGCAAAACATCATGACCAAGCCAACTTATAAAGAAAGTATTTAACGCATTTAACTTGAGGGTTCATGGTCACAGAGAGTTGGACTCCATGGCCATCATGGTGGAGATTGTGGCAGTAGGTAGGCAGATGCGGTGCTGGAGCAGAAGCAAGGAGTAATTTAAGGAGAATATCAGATTTGTGTGTTGACAGTGGAGGGGTTACCTTCTTTCCTAACGTCCTAAGAAGCTGCTAGTTCTTCATTTTTGGTTTATAAGACTAAAGTAATTAACATACACTTGGGATATTAGGCTTATTTTCATATTAGACCAGAAATCAGAACTAAAATTGGGATAATGAAGAAATAAATGATGGGGGTTAATTGACAAATAATAAGGGGGATTCTACAGGGTTGCCCAGAAATCCATGGGAGGGTGAGTGGAACAGCTATTTCAACTCAGTATAGGGGTTGGGTCATTGGACAAAATATAAGACTACATTGTTTTGAGGTGTGAAAGGATGGGAGGAGAGTTAGGATGAGAATTGAGAAGACTAGGGCTAGTATGCCTCCTTGTTTGACGGGGAGAGATTAAAGAATAACACAGGCAAATAGGAAATATTCAGGTTTAATGTGGGAAGGGATGCTGAGTAGGCTGACCAAAATGTAATTATGAGGGCCCCATAAGAGATCCAGGAAAATAGGGCTACAGTTATGAGGGGGAAAGAGGATAACAATAAGACACCTAAGGATATATTCGATTGTGTGGTAGGGGTGAAATGGATTAGTGTTTGCACCAAAATTTAGGCCAGATTACATCTGATCCAAAAACATGACTTAGAGACAGAGCGCTAACTGGGAAAGTTATGGGCTTTAGAAACCCCAAATCCCATCCACCCCTCATTGACACACCTCCTCTAACAAGGCCATGCATTCTAATTCTTCCTAAACTGTTCCACAAACTGGAGACTGAATATTCAGAAATCAGCATATGGAGACCATTCTCACTCAAACTACCAGAGCAGCTATTCCAGTATCTGAAGTCTAGTTATGTCCCGTAGCAGTAACCTGTCTAGAATATCTAGACAGACTTGCTATTGTGGTCCTCAAGCCCATGAACCCTGTAGTCATTGCAGTGCTGGGAGATGTCCTAAGCCCAGGATCATTGTAGCCAGCACAACTGAAAACTGAAAGTCAAGCCTTGTCTCCTAAGGTCTGCCTACCACTGAGAGCCAGTTATTTGGAGAACAAGATTACCTCCATCAGCCAGAACAATACAAGATAGACTCTGAGTCCATCTCACAGGGGCTATGGGCTCTCACCCACAGCAGCGTGGATCTAAAGACCGAGCCTGGTCTAGTGTCAGGTGCTGTGAGGCTGTCTACTGCTGAATTTAATGCAAACTGTTCTGCCTACCTCCTTCCCTTACCCCAACCAAATGTTCTGTAGATACTGTTCTACCTTAGGCTAGTGGAGGGGTGACACTGGCGGGCTAAAACTGCCATCCTTGCCTTCTTCAATGATTCCTGGTGTATGTGCACGGGTGTACCCATGAGCGTATGCATACTGAGGACCAGGGGAGGCGTCAAGTGCCCAGTCCTCTCACTTTCTACCTTATTCCCTTGAGATAGGCTCTATCACTGACCCTGGATCTGGTCAGCAAACCCAAGCAATCCTCCTGTCTCTACTCCCACAGTCCTGAGATGAAGCCACAGCTAGCTTTTGATACGGATGCTGGGCTCTGGGCTCTGGTTCTCAGACTTAGACAGCAAACACCTTACCAACTGAGCAGGACCTCTAGCTGCTCCTTCTGTTACTACTGTGTAACCATGTGCCTGCCTGCTCTCTCACTGTTTTCCTTGGCTCTTGAGACGGCATCTTTCTGCACAGATGAAACACAGTTCAAACCGAAGCTTCGGGAGGAGGGCAGTTTCCTTGGCATTCCTTTGCTCCTCTCATCTCCTTTTATCTCAATATGTTCATAGTTCCTAAGTAAAGTGATGACTTAAATATTTTAATGTTTTTATCAGCATAATATTATGTAGAATAATGGGTTTCATCATGACATATACATAATATATTCATTCATATTCACACACACACACACACATACACACACATACACATTTCCCTCTGTTGTTCCCTCTCAGCTCCAATCAATCCCCTTCCTCATCCAAACTGGCTTTCTTCTACTTTTCTGTCTTTCTCTGGGTGTGATTCAGTGTGTTTCATTAGGGTTGTTTACAGGTATATGGGTATAAGTTTGATTATAGGAGAGTGGGGTCCTTACCAATGGGCACCACTAAAGAAAATGTCCCTTCTTCTTCCAACAATCATTTTTTTTTAAAGATTTATTTATTATGTATACAACATTCTGCCTCCATGTGTTCATGCATGCCAGAGGAGGGGGCTAGATCTCATTACAGATGGTTGTGAACCACCATGTGGTTGCTGGGAATTGAACTCAGGACCTCTGGAAGAGCAGCCAGTGCTCTTAACCACTGAGCCATCTCTCCAGCCCCATAATGCTTTTTCCAGTTTTTTTTTTTTTTTGGTTTTTTTTTTTTTTTTTGGTTTTTTGAGACAGGGTTTCTCTGTGGCTTTGGAGCCTGTCCTGGAACTAGCTCTTGTAGACCAGGCTGGTCTCGAACTCACAGAGATCTGCCTGCCTCTGCCTCCCGAGTGCTGGGATTAAAGGCATGTGCCACCACTGCCCGGCTCCAACAATCATTAAATAACTGCGTATACATCCTCAGAGAGGAGTAGGGTCTCGGGACAGGATACTAACAGATCCAGTGTTGTATAGGTTTTGTGTCAGTGACCATAGCTGCTCTGAATTTGAGAGAGCCACAGCCATGCCATGCCCAGAAATCAGCATTCCACACAGCTCTCCCTGTTCCCTGCAGCTCCTGTATTCTTTTGTGATGGTCCCAAGACCTTGAAGAGGAGGTAATAAAAATGTCCCATTTATGGCTGGATACTCAACAGCCATTTATTTTCTGCACTCTGACCAATTATGGTCTCTGCAGTCACTGCTGACCATGGCAAACAGCAGCTTGTCTGACCAGAGTTGACAGCAGATTTTAAATTTTTTAGTAAGGTTAAAGTGTTGCTGGCAGTGAAGGTTGGGGGGGGTGTCTCAGGAGTGATAGAGAGGCGTAGATATTGTCACTCACAGAGACAGGATTCAGCTATGAGACAAAAGAATTAGGACACAGTTGTAATTACAAAGTACTACTACATACCTCAAGGACAAGATGTGGACAGAGCCACATCTTAGGGATAAGTTCTATAAATTGAAAATAATTCATAAACTAAGGTGGATAAAAGCAGGAGTTTGCAGGATTTGTCTGGGTTTTCCCAGGTCTACTTTTCTGTTGCTGTATGGAGAGTTCAGATGTGTCCTAGCATCAGGTACACGGTGGGAAATGTCTGTTATACTAAAGATCTGGAAAAGCCATAGGAAGCAAAGGACAGTGAGCACACATCCTGACTGGCCACACTGGTTCCAACTGGTTTCAGAAAGGTCCTGTTTTTGTTTTCTTTTTCTTTTGTTACTGGAATCTAAAGTTCATACTGCTGATTATTTTATGAGAAGGGTGGGGAGTTACTGGAGGAAACAGGTTTATTTAAAGCCAGCCCTGAGGAATACGGAGGAGATTCTCTGCCTCAAATCTACCTTGTGGGGTCTTAGCATGGTTTTATGGAAGGAGAGGGGGACTGTCCAGAGAGACAATGGGCAGGGGGTCCATGCTCAGGGTAGGGTCTTCTTAGTCCAAGCGTGTGTCTTCTTTCCTCATCGCTGGCAGCCAGTGACTGAGAACCTCTAAAGGCTTCTTTTCAGCCAAAAGCGTCATAAAGGAAGCTGGCTTAGGTTTTGGTCAACTTGACACAACTAGAATCACTAGGGAGAAGAAAACCTTAACTGAGGAAATGTCTCCATCATGTGGGCATGTCTGGAAGGTATTTTCTTAATGAATAATTGATATGAGAGGGCTCAGGCCACTGTAGATGCAGCCACACCTGGGCAGGTGGACCTGGGATATACATGGCTGTTAAGCCATGGGAAAACACCCGGCAGGTGGCTTCCCTCCATGGTACCCACCTCTGTCTGTGTTTGAGTTTCTGCCCTGACTTCCCTCAGTGATGGACTGTGATGGGGAACCTGTAAGTCAAATAACCCTTTCCTCCCCAAGTTGCTTTTGAACATGGTGTTTACCACAAACGAATCCAGAGAGCAGGGGCCAGGTTTTGTGGTGTCCTGGTGTAACACAGCTCTGCCCCATATCAACTTCCGGTTGCTGTGTAGTTGGCTCTTGCTCTATGCTACACAGCCTAACGCAAGAATGCCAGTAACAACATTAACTACTTCAAGGCTCTTCTGGTGGTTGCGGCAGCACCCAGATCCCACTGCAGGCTTTCTGCGGCTGAGGCATGTCTCGGGCAACCGCCACTGTAGATGTGCCTCCATGACAACTCATGTCGCAGAGCGCAAGCAGGTGGAAAGCCTAGCTCATCAGACTGATAACAGTAGCCAGTTTCAAAGTGGGTGTACTAGGAAGGACCTGGACAGAATGGCATTTCCCCTCTCCTCTCCAGCCCTTGTGTTCACCTCCTGAGTACCACTGATGGCTTCAAGTTAACACCAGTCTCCAGGGATTTTAAATCAAGGTCAATGAGGACTGAAATCAATGCTGGTTCCTATAGCCTGTCCTTCCTGTGAGCATTAGCGGGCTTCTGAGAGGTTACCGGGAGGGAGGGCTGTAATTTGCATAGCAAATTATCATCCCATTGACTTCCATTATGAAATCTAAAACGGATTCCTTCCTTAGAAAACTCCAATCCTCACTATGTGATTCAAATCATCCCCTAGGAATGCTAATTATCATTTCGAGTGCCATTCTGCCCATGCCAGCATGTCACCTAGTCACATCTAATTCTTCTCGAAAGAACACCTGCAAGCGATTAGCCAAATAATTCACAAAAACTTTATGAAGATATTTAAAGGGGAAACACCAGGTTAAATCCCATTACAGTAGGGAATTTTTTTTAACTGGAGTCACAGAGCTGGTGATCCCAGGGCTTCCACCTGCATATTTTACATGTGAACTGTGACCTCTTTCTTCATTAGGGGTAGGAACACCAGAGGAAGAAGTGTCCCACATAGTTCATCAGTATTCAAAAGATAGGACGTGAGTTGTTGGTTTGTTGTTGTTGCTTGAGTAAGTAATGCAGGGAGTAGCTCCTTACTCTCTATTGGTGGCAGGGTTATTATCAATTTAAAGCACAAGCCATCCTGTTACTGGTAGCAAATGTTTGTTGACTTCTGTCTGGCTAATTGTCAGCAAAGAGGTTTTAAGTGCCACTTTCCTGATTAGGAGGAGGTTTATTGGAGTTGATGGGCTCGGCAGGGGGTCTTTGCAATTACAGGCAGTGTCTCTGACAGCCTGTGCTGGGCAAGGCCTCAAATGGGAAACTGGGACTCCTGTCCAAATGCGAATAAGTGAAGGTGACTGGTACACACATCTATGCATACAGAAACCTGAACCAAATTCATCACTTTAGTCTCTTAGTTAGCCCCCCACATAATGAATGTGGTTGAGAGGTATAATGCAGGGACAATTGAGTCATTGGAATATCTATAAAATATAAACAAGCAAATAAGAAAGAAAGTCTATTGAGCTTTGTCCCCTTAATGGAAAGGGAGAATTTCCAGAGTGAGACCCCCAACTGTGCAACAAACTTTTTTTTTTATCTTGCTCAAAACATCATCTTTCAGTGATCATTTAATCTATTTAGCTTTAAAAACAACAAAACTATCTGTACGAAAGATGTTAAGTGTGGTGTGGTGTACACATGCCTATAGCTCCGGCTATGGAGATGAGGTGATAAGATTTTAGGAACTCAGGAATTTGACACCACCCTTGCAAGACCCTATTTCAAAAGAAAAAATAAAAGAAAGGGAAGAAAGATAAAAAAAGAGTAGGAAGAAGGGATAGAAAAAGGAAGGAGAGGGAGAGGAAGGAGGAGAGATGTTATGCCAGGTGTATCACAGGTAACACGGCTGTACATGTGTAAGAATTGCCAGTCAAGTAGCTTGCACACTCATCATTCCCACAGTCACTATTAATGTGTGAGCACAGATAAAGATCCCTCAACCTGATAGCAAAGCAAAGTCAGGACAGCAAGAGACATCCTTACCAAGTAGGACAGCAGGAGACATCCTTACCAAGTCACTGTGCTGCGCGTTAGACCCAGAACCTAGTCATTGTAAATTGTAGGTTTCTACCCTTTGAGCAGTATCTCCCTGGTTTTCCTACTCCATCTCTTTAGATTCTCCACGTAAGAGAGATTATACAGTATTTCTGTGTACAGCTAATTTCAATTGTAGCATATATTTTCCAGGTTCATCCATGCTATACCTATTTTTAAGTGCCAGATAGCATCCATTAATGTCAACAAACACCTCGGTCATTCCTCTATCTTGGTTGTCCTAAATAAGGCTGCAGTGAATGTGCAGATATCTCTTCTTGACATAGTGACATCATTTCTTGTCAATTCTTCCTTTCAATAATGATGACTACCAGCCCATTTCAAAGACTGGAGTGATGATTTGCATATGAAGTGTCCTCCAAAAGACTCTTGATTTGAAAGCTTGGTCCCCAGCTGGTAGATCCAATCACTGAGAAGTGACTAGATCCTGAGGACTCTGAGCTAACCTATGGCTTACATAGATTTTGAATGGATTATTTGGTAGAAACTTTCTTATTTAGGGCCTAGCTAAAGGAACTATGTAAAAAGAGATCTATTCCTACGGGCCTCTCATCCCTATGCTCCCTGGTCACCGTGAGGTCTGCCCAGCCACAGCCTTCTGTCTTGATGTTCTACCTCACCACAGTCCAGAAGCCATGGACCGAAACCACAAGCGAAACTCAATCTCTCATATTTGAAGTTCTTTGTGTCAGATATTTTGACATAGGATCAAAACAAGTAATGAAATTGACATGTATTCAAACGAGACAATGTGAAAATACAAGATTAAAGCCACCATGAGACAAGATTAAAGCCACCATGGACCTGAAAGCAGTGTCATTGTGACCTCCATCAGGGAAAAAGGAAAAGAAAGATTAAAATAAACCGCCTGGGATTCTCTACGGCGTCAGCCAGCAGACATCTTCCGTCGCTTCTCGGTGTCTTCCTTGTGTGGTCTGATTTGGCTGGGATGATGCCTCTGTTCGCAGATGTCTCATATGCTTGCATGACCGCCATTCCTCAGACACACTAAGTCCACTCAGCAGCTGACTTGAGTTTGCCTTTGCAGATTCCTGCTGCTGTGGGAGAGAGCTGCACTTTGTGCCCTGTGGAACGTGCTGTCCACAGCTGCTTCCGAGGGGTGAGTAGCATAAACTATCCCTGGGAACCAGTGCAGGTGTTTGGAGAGTTTGCTTAGGTCAGACGCAGGCACGCCCCAGGACAGCGTGAGCTCGGAGGTCTCCATCCTCCAGCTCTCACGTGACTGATTGTCGTAGCAGGATAGATATGGAAGCAGAGGGGAAAAGGGGGGCACATCCTGCCTGAAAGTGTATTTCAGCCTGCTCTTCTTTCCCAGGTGCTGAGCTCTGGAATCAAGGAGGAGAAATTCTTGTCTTGGCTACAGTCAGAGCCTCTTATACTTCTGTGGCTCCCAACCTGCTACCGACTGTCAGCCGCAGAGACACTCACTCACCCCGTGCGGTGCAGCACGTGCAGGGCCTTCCCAATCATAGGACCGAGGTACAGTCAGCATCAGATTTCCCAAGTGCTCATGGGATAGACGGGTTCAATGGGGCCACGTAGATAACCTCTGGATCCTTTCTATACATCTGGAATTCACTTGCCTTTAGCTCAATAATTAATTCCCTGTCTGAGGTATCCTGGTTGAAAATAAACTTATTTCCTCTAAATGATGAAATATTAAGCTCTTCCACGGACTCAATGCTCTTAAGCAGCCAAGTTCTTTTCCTCTGAGGCAGTGGACCTCAACCTATTTGGGGGGATCAAATAACCCTTCACAGGGGTCACTAATTAGATATCCTGCACACCAGATATCCCGTATAGCACATATTTACTTGCAATTCATAAAAGTAGCAAAATTACAGTTATGTAGTAGCATCAAAATAATTTTATAATTGGGAGTCACTACAGCATGAGAAATTGTATTAAGGGGTCGCAGAATTAGGAAGATTAAGAGCCACTGCTCTAAGGTATAAAACGGCTGTCTTTTGTTCCAAATAAGCCTTCTAAAGACTTTGGAGCTACCTACAAGAATAGTTTGCTAAACTGTGGTGGCACACACCTTTAATCCCAGCACTCGGGAGACAAAGGCAAGTGGATCTCTGTGAGTTCAAGGCCAGCCTGGGCTACAGAGCGAGTTCCAGAACAGCAAAGGTTACACAGAGAAACCCTGTCAAACCAAAAAAAGATAGAAAAAAAAAGACTAGGGTGAGCTGGGTGGTGGTGGCGCACGCCTTTAATCCCAGCACTCGGGAGACAAAGGCAAGTGGATCTCTGTGAGTTCAAGGCCAGCCTGGGCTACAGAGCGAGTTCCAGAACAGCAAAGGTTACACAGAGAAACCCTGTCAAACCAAAAAAAGATAGAAAAAAAAAGACTAGGGTGAGCTGGGTGGTGGTGGCGCACGCCTTTAATCCCAGCACTCGGGAGGCAGAGGCAGGCGGATCTCTGTGAGTTCAAGACCAGCCTGGTCTACAAGAGCTAGTTCCAGGACAGGCTCCAAAGCTACAGAGAAACCCTGTCTCAAAAAAAAAAAGTCCATAAATTAAATAACAAGGAAGAAAAATCAGAGATTTTGCCAGAGTTTTGAAGAGATGGAAATGAGAAGTCTGACCAAGCACGGGCAAATGGTGAGTCATGAGCTGCGGGCACAGGCATGCAGCTGTCTGAGGGTGGAAGTCCGGGACGTTCAGCGCTAACAGGGTATGGGTCATTGGGAGAGGAGGGAGCCGGAGCCAGCTGTGCTCACACTAGCTCACTTTGTCCTGCCTCTCCTCTTGTAGCTCCTGATCCTCCCCGCTTCAGACATTCACCGCATTTCCCACAGGCTCCTGATCCTCCCCGCTTCAGACATTCACCGCATTTCCCACAGGCATAAAGCAGGTCTGCTGGACCCGCTAAAAATCTGGAAATCAAGTTGAAATTTTACTGAAAAGCTGAATTGAGTTTGTAATGGATTTGGAAGGTGCAATTATCAACTTAAAACAATAAACCATGTCAACAGGAAAATAAGCAAGCAGGACCAAGGAAATGTTTATATTATAGTAAAAACTAAATTTCCCTACAATGTACAGTGAAGAATATATATATGTGTGTGTATATATATATACACACACACACATATATAAACCAATAAATGACAGAAGGCATTCTTTATATAACCACTGTATGTCTAAGCCAGATAAAAGTTAACTTTGAAATTACGTAAGATATAACTTTTACATTGAAATAAGTTTTTTCCCCTCAGAATCATTATTTTGTAACTGAGTATCAGTGACTTTAAGCGACTTGCTCAGGCAACCCAAAATAGCAGAGTGTAGCACAGAGCATGTTAGACTTCTGTATAATATGTTATTGTCTGTTAAAAATGAGGTTAAACTTCTTAGAAAGATGGCTGGGTGGACTACCTTTCCTCCCAGACAACCGAGGCAAAGCGAGCTAAGGAGGGATTCTCTGGAGATGTCTGCGGCTTCCTTTAGTGGTGTCTCTTAGACGTGTGTGGATATATCATCCTAGCCTTAAACTTGTGGCTTTGGCTCTCAAAGCTCAAGCAACTGCTTTAGTTCCAGGCGACTGGTAAAACGGCCTCAGAGCTCAGAAGACACAGGAAGAGTGAAAGCTTCAGCTCCTGTGACAAAGAAAGGGGGCAGGGAGATGGCTCAGTTGGTGAATGTTCCTCAGAATCAATGGAAGAAACAGGATTGGAAACAGAGACAGGAGGATTTCTGGGGCCTGGTGGCCAGCCAGTCTAAAGGAATGAGTCAGCTCCAGACTCAGTGAGAAACCTTATCTCAAAAAAAATTAACATCAACCTCTAGTGTCCATACAAGTGCACATGCGTGCACGTGGGGGGGCATAAAGAGCACATGCGTGCACATGGGGGACATAAAGAGCACATGCGGGGACATAAAGAGCACATGCGTGCACATGGGGGGGACATAAAGAGCACATGCGTGCACATGGGGG
>JAQHUG010000103.1:5060480-5140652 GCA_028555095.1 Dicrostonyx torquatus | reverse complement strand
TTTTTTTTAAAAAAAATGGAAGAAATATTTTAAGCAAAAAAAGCCCTATGTTTCAATGTGAAGGTAAAAAGGCAACTCAATGCTGTGCGAGTAGCTACACATATGAATATCATCCAGCTAGCTACCATATGGTTTCACCTTTGCTCACATGATGCCGTTACTTGAAAGAAGTAAACATAGAGAGAGGATGTGTAGATGACTCAGCTGACAAAGAGCTTGCCACAGAAGTGTGAAGACCTGAGTTGGATCTCCAGGAGCCACATGCTGCAAGGAGAGAAGTAACTCCTGCAAGTTGTTTGCTGATCTCCACATGATCACTAAGGCATGTATGTACATCTACACACACAACCACACACATACACACATACATACAACCACACACATGCATAGACACATATACACAACCACACAACACAACCACACACATACACAATCATACAACACAACCACACACACATATACAACCACACACACATCCACAACCACACACATGCACAATCGTACAACACAACCACACACATACACATGCACATACAACAACACACACATAGACACATATACACAACCACAACACACATCCACAACCACACACATGCACAACCGTACAACACAACCACACACACATCCACAACCACACATACATACCCACATACACACACATAACCACACATATACATACACAACCAGACAACACAGCCACATACTAAATAAATAAAGTAATAAAATAAAGAAGTAATATAAAATAAAAATTCTTGCCAGGCATGTCAGGGTACACCGTCAATCTTAGGACTCAGGAGGCAGAGACAGGTGCATCTCTGTGAATTCAAGACCAGACTGGTTTACAGTGGGTTCCAGGACAGCCAGGGCTGCAAAGTGAGATCCTGTTTCAAAATTTAAAAAAAAAAATCTTAAGTTAGTTGTTCGAAAATAATTTTAAGTTATGTTATTCCTGTTATGAAATTCACATCTGCTGTATGCATCATTGGTAGCTAATAAAGTACTTATCACTCCAAAGCCTAAAAAAGGATCAGAAAGATTTAATATAAGAAATGACTGGAGGCTCCATCTCTGCTAAACACAGCCTCATTTTTACTGGTGGTTTGTATGAAACCATAGACAGCAAACCTCCCTGATACATGGCATCAAATGCACCAGTTAAATGAGCAATTTGACACCACTAACACTTAACTGCTGAAATGATAGTAGAGCAATCAAAAAGGACCTAGGGATTGAAGACTAGGGACTGAAGAGAAGCCCTGCAGATAGAGGCCCAGGTAGCCAGGAAACACTGGAGGTGATCCGAGATGGACGGATAACCAATGACAGCCAGCACACAGTCCCTGGGTGTTTAGTGCGCCCCAGTCTCCGGTCACGCACTGAAAGAGCGTCATCCAGATGTTGATCACTCTTGCTCTTCAGCATTTGGGCACTCAGTGAAGCTGTTTCACTGCATTGTGTTAGCCTTTCTGGGAGCATCTGGGCTGCTGCTGGCCTCATGCACACGGAATTCCATCTGCTGAGCAACAGACAGCAGATACAAAACTTTAAAAGGGGCAGATCTTAGGTCATCTGGGAAGAATTGTTTCTTCGATAATATGAACTTGTTAACAGACATTTTCTTGGAAAGCAGCAGGCTTCAAACTACCGGAGATGGCTGTAGCCATTGTAGTAAATTATAGTAAGCAGAGCAGCTCATGGAGGAATCCTCCATTTAAAATTTAAAAGAGCCAGGCGGTGGTGGCGCAGGCCTTTAATCCCAGCACTTGGGAGGCAGAGGAAGGTGGATCTCTGTGAGTTCAAGGCCAGCCTGACCTACGTGGGCTGCTGTAGAGTGAGATCCTGTCTCAAATAAATAAACAAACAAATATATAAGTAAATAAAATTAGAGAAAAAATGTTTCGGGGAGGGTTTTGCCTGCTTTCCCCGGGGCTGTTGAAGAATGAGGAGCTTCTACTGAGGAGAAAGGATGTGTGGTGTGGACCACGTGGGAAAGGGAGACCGTCGTGATTAGTGATCAAGACAAACACAGCTCTGTGGTGTTGACAGCCTGCTCACACACCTCTGAGGAGGATGACTTCCTTCTGAAAAATCTACCATATAAAAAAGCTTGCTTCTCCAGCTGTAAATAGAATTTTAGAATCAGGCCTCCTGCATGACTGGAGTTCAAGGTTCCTGCTCAGAGACACGTGCTTTGGGTGGCGGCTCAAGCTGTTATTCCAAGACCCTCTCCAGGCATTCTGACACTTAGAAATTCAAAGACTCTGGTATGGATGAACCAGAAGACTGTTGCTGTTCACTGTCAGAGTTCAGCCCCACAAACTTTGTCAATGTGCCAACAGAACTGATCAGAGGACAAAGCCATAGTAGTCATATACCTACCTTGTGACAGAACCAGGAAATGGGTGAGAAACAAGGTAAGTGGGTTTCCAGAATTGTAAAATAATGCGCAATGAAATGATTTGGCAATATGTAAATAAAGCAGCAAGTATAGGAGTGTGTAAGCTCAGAAGTTAAGGCCAGAGACTAGATAAAAACCTGCAATCTCACCAAACTTGATTGCAATCGAAAACAGAAAAACAAATAAAGGAAGGATCCGGGGTAGTGCCAGGGATGAGACTGGGGTTTTGCTTCACAGGGGAGTAATAGGGAAGTAAGAAGCCTTGTTGGAAGTGTAACATGTTATCATAGATTGCAGGAAACAAGAAGGTGACTCAAGCAACAGCCTCAAAGGACAGAAGGGTCCCTGCAGAGAGCAGAAAGAGCTATTGGTGGAGTCAGATGGTAGTCAGGGCACAAACCACCAACCAGGAGGACCTGGAAGCTCCAGCTGGGCCGTAGCTGTGAGTGTCCACTTGTTCTCAAACCTGTTTCCTTTCCAGGCTCCTTAGAAAACAGTTAAATAGATACAAACACAAATTGCAAGGTACACACACCTTACAAAAAGAACAGAATCGAAGATTTGAAACTAAGATTCGGGAGCTCGCCACCAACCAGGATAACCTATGGACCAAACTACAGCAGATAAGACAAGATCTACAGGTACAAATGTGAGAGCCCCTGGCTACCTGAACTGCCTGGAAGTCTCACCTCAAGTCTGCTCTGCGGGGCTGGGGCAGGCTGCTTTCACAGAGCGTCCCAATTGGCTCAGCCTCTTCTTCTCCCTCTTCCCTCTTCCCCCATCTTTGCCCACTGAGGAAGCAACAGAACCAAGTGTCCCTGAGCACTCCCCTAGGGGCCTTTATCTCTGTGAGTTACATCCGCTGCTATTTTTACCATCAAGGAAGAAAAACACCGACAACCGAGAGGTGTTTGAGAAGTGTTTCCGAAACACAGTCATTAACTCCCTGAGTTACGAGGTTGCTCATCTACAATATGTGTAACATTTCCAAGGCACAGCTGGGTATTTTTAGAATGTCTGACTTAATGAAAGACAACCCATTTTTCCTCACTGTGAGCAATCTATTAGGAGAGGTTTGCTTAAGGTGTGTGAAGAAATCCAGTCTCACGTAGTTAAAAGAAAGAAATCTTTCTACAGCCTTTCACATAACTAAGGTATTATCCACTGACAACATCAAACACAAAAGGCGATTGTTTTTTAAAGGGTAGGTGCATTATGAAACTAAAATCAGATCTGTTTCGTATTCAGCATTATTAAAATCGCAGTCAGTGTTGCAGCTGCTCTCTGAGCGGAACTACCCAGGTTTCATTTTGTGGCATATATTGGGCACGGGTGAACACTGACTTGCTGCGCTATACTGCGCTTCCTACAGCGTGCCGATTTCATTACACAATTTTTTTTTAAAGAAAGAAAGATAACAAGAAAAATTCTCACATTCAGTTTCACCAATGACATTGTCAGAAGAAAAAAAAACCATATAAGAATAGAACATCCATTCCACTCACCCGTGGCAGATACAAGCTTTCTAAAATTTTAATTATTGCTTGAAACTCTGACTGCTACAAACACCAGCAAACAAAGTTAAACATTTTCTTTGCAGTGTCATGTTCATTTTCTTCTTCTTTTTCCACGAGAAAAATGATTACCGACTACCCCGGTCTACCCAGTTATAATCTGTCGGTCCTTCCTCGGCATGAGCAGTAACATCTGGAGCACTGTGTGGGTGTTTTCCACTTCACTACACACAACATTGGAAAGGCCGATGATTAAGAAAATTTGGAACTTTTGCTGTTCCACAGGATATGAAGTGAAGCTGTCTGTTTTCAACTGGTTGTACAGGAGTTTTTATGTGATAATGTCGCCCAGATTCCTGCCGAGACAGCGATGTCTCCGTTTGCTGCTGATTGTAAACCATGCATGCACATGTCAGTGTGAAAGACGACAAATTCACAGAATGGCTATAAACATGATTTTACCCCACAGACTCCTATAAGAGTCTCTAGGATCCTGAGGACCCTGACTCAACCTCCAAAGGAGTGCTTTGGTACCTCCAGCTTCTCGTGAAGTCCCTCAAAACACACTGAGGCCTATCATTAAGAGCACGTTTTATTGTAATAATCCATGCTTGTCAATCACCATGAGTACATTTTCAGAAATTCCTTATGGCACCTTTATGGCCAGACATGCTGAGATCTAGATATTTTTCCAAATTCCTGGGGTTGTTCCTGACACATTTTACAATATGAACTATGCCGATATTACAGAATTTTAAATTTATATTAAACAGCATAAAATAAAATTACTGAAATATCGGGAGTGAAGCAAAAAGCAGGCCTCCAATGTCATTGAGATGTTGAGACATATTGCATTTGTAGGGAAGGTAAGAGTTAGTTCTTCCTAAACAAGTTTTTCTTTACCCAGGCTATGTTGCGACCACTCCGTCCTTCATTTTCATCTCAAAACACAGCAACTAAGATGGATCATTCTTTATCCAGGGATGGGCTGTGGGGAGAAGACTATTCCCACATCGAGAGCGTCACTAGGTGTGATCTGAAATGGGAATGTCTCCCTAATTCTGCCAAGGCTGACAGAAATCACAAATCCCCAGAGACCATCTTGCATAGCACCAAGACACAAGGCCATCCACAAAGGATGCTAAGGGAAGTCCATAACTCCCCCTCTGATTGCCAAGAGAGACTGCAGGACAATCCCCAGATTCCTCCCTCTGAAGTGAGCAGTCCTGCTCTGGAACTTTCAGTAAAAGGCGAAAGATTTATACGATCTGAAGAGAAACCAGAGTATGCTCTGGAACTTTCAGAAGGGAAAGAGATAGAGCACACCAGTGAAAGAAGGAATGACGAGGAAGAGGAGGAACTACAAACACTGTTGCCCAGACTCCTGGATGCCTTTGACCTAGACACGCCACCAGGTGAGGTGCGCTCTGGGTTTTGTCATTTGAGTTGTTATGTTTGTTGTTTACTGTGTATGTATGTGTTTGAGACAAGGTGTCAGTATGTAGCCCTGGTTGGCACTGAACTGTCTATGTAGACCAAGCTGGCCTTGAATTCTCAGAGATGTAGCTCTGCTTCGAGGGGTGCTGCTCAGGTAAGGTTTATACAGTCAAAAGACAGGGCCGGCCGGAAACTCAGGCTGCCTGCTAAAACTTCATGTGATGTCTCAGTCTTGGAATTCAATTCCTGGTTTTGGCTAATTCATGAGATCACCATGAGCAGTAAAGCTTATCAATCACGGGAGACTCTACTGTAACATCTAGCACATACCGTTAAGGAAATATCTGTTATTTTGCAAGTGCAATTGTTGTTCGTAACCTTACACCATGCATTACTGAGCAGCCCAAAGCCACCATTTTAAAATGAGGACAATGATGCTTCTGTTTTGGCATGGCTGAGTGAGGGTTCTCTGTCCTAAGTTGTAAGTCATTGCTAAGTTACGAAGGCTTTGGTTCCTTTACAAAAACTCTGTTTTGTAGGTTCACCATCTTCTTTCTAGTTAGAGCACATATATATTTACTGTGCCCAACAGTTTCTCAATAGGAAATCTGTATAATCTAGAGACGTGTGGGTGAGGGAAAATGACATGTGTGTATGTTTCTGCGCCGGAAGAAACTTTCTCAACATAGTTATGTGTTAATATACTAGTTTTCTACAGATACCACACAGCAATACAGAGGAGGGAGCTTGAGTAAAAGAGAAATAAAAATGAGTAAAAAAATTTTTTTAAAAAATGCAAAAGGAAACAGAGAAAGAAGAAGGAAAGGAAAGGAAAGGGAGGAGCTCGGATTGGAGCAGGGCAGGGTGAAAAGAGGAGGAGAGGAGGGGAGAGAAGGTATGATTTCCCCTTTGTCCTGGAAGCTACAAATCCAAGCTCAAGATGTCAGTGACACTGGCTTCTCCTGAGGCCTCTTTCCTTCATCTGCGGGTTGTCATCGCCTGCCCATGCTGCCTGGCCTTCAGCCTGTGTGTTAGCACCCTTCTCTTCCTTTAGACACACTAGTCAGGCCATTAGTGTTGTAATTATCTCCGTAAAGACACTATCTCTAAATATAGTCATATTCTGAGGTTCTGGGATTAAAACTTTAAAATGTAAACTTGGGGTTTGGGGATTGAAAAGGCATGACTTCGGCACATAACAATGCCAATTCTCTACAGAACCTGGCAGCATCTGGTCAGTGAAGGAGAAAGTTTTGTAAATAGAGTGGAAGTCACAGTCATGGTCGAAAAGGAAATGACTTCTCAGAGATGTCAGGGCGCAGGACAAAGACAGGAGGAGAACCCTTTATGCCGATTCGATTCTCGAGCCAACACTAAATTCCATGCACTGTAGTTCTGCTAAGCATGCGTGGGGGCATGTTGAATATTCAGAACAAAGACAGTATCCATTTCACCTTCTCAGGAAAATGTCACCAGTCAACTAGGCTTTATTGAAAAGATTTAGTTTTTTGCATCTTTACCTTGCTTTTTGTTTTGTTTCTGTTTTCCAAGTGAGTTCATGCAGGCTCCTGAATTCTCAACTTCTCCTGGGACAGTGCTCGCAAACACCGTTGCCACAGTGTACACTTTAGGTTGCTCATAGTCTAGGTCTGTATTTTGATATCTTATGTGAATTTACCATCGGTACATAAAATATATTTATATGCATTTATCATCATTATGCCATTAAAGGAAAGTTATAAAATTTAAAAGAGTAAGTGCATTTCTAAGTTTAGATGTGTGCTTATGGTGTCATGTGCTATTAGAATTACCTAACTTTTAAAAAGTACTTTTTAAATGTCAAATTTTCACCTGTTTCCTTCCTCTCACAGTCTCAGTAGAACTACCGAGGTATTATTATAGAAAGCATGCATTATTATTATGCAAATATTCTTATGATTCAAAAAATACGGATTGTCTTTTGTGTGTGAAATACATGTATGTGGTGTGCTGATGGTGAGTAAGCCTGCAGACACCCGGGAAGCCAGAAAAGAGCCTTGGGCTCCCCGCTCTGTCACTTTTCATTCCCTCAAGACAGGGCTGCTCGCTGGACCTGGGGGTAGGCTTGCATCCATCCAACACATGCTGACCATGCTTCTGTCTCCACCCCCACTGTGCTAGAGTTACACCTATGTGCGGCAATACCCACGTTTTTATGTGAGTGGGAGGGATTTGAACTCAGGTCTTTGTGCTTGTGCAGAAAGTCTCCTTACTCACTGATCAGTCTCATCAAACCCCTAAAGTGCTAATTTTTAAGATTTAAATGTGCTATCTTTTTCTCTGTCATCTTTCTTTGTGTGGTTCAAGAATAAGGCATGAGGATACGTGTTAACCTCAGTGATTTTCAATGTGTATCTTCTCGCTCAAGTATTTCTAAAGATTTTTTTTGCTTGTTTATTTATTTTGAGACAGGGTCTAATGTAGCCAGGGCTGACCTAAAAGTTGTTATGTATCGAAAGATAACTTTGAACTTCTGGTTCTCCATCCTCTACTTTTCCAGTGCTAGGGTTGCAGATGTGTGCCATTATCCCCAGTTGGTAGAGTGTAGGGGAATCTATCCAGGGCCCTGTGCATTCTAAGCAAGTGCTGTGCCCATTCCTCTAATGCTATAATTAAGTTTTTATTCTTATTTCAATCTGGTGTGAATATAATCTGTTTTTCAAACTCCACTTCACCATTGGCTGTATAGATTATATAAAAATATCCTCCATGACCTATACATTATCTATGCAGACTGGCCAGCATTACAGCGAAGTTAATCAGAGCCAGACGGACAATAGCCACACCCATGAACATGTGCAGCATGCAGCGGAATTTAGTTGAGCTAAATAGTTATCAGCCACTTGTGTTCAATTCCACCCTTTTAGTAGACGCACCAGATAACAGCAAAAAGTTTCTCAGCACTTTTTCTGTCTCACTTTTGTATAAAGAATTGTTTTTAAAAGTTAGAAATACCTACTATTGGTATATAATAGCCTAAAATTTATGCAGAGGGTCACTGTATTCATCTAGTATGGCAATTAGACAAGGAGTTGATTGCCCTTGTAGACTGCATTTTTGTTAAGAAGTCACATTTTATAAATGAAGATGAACTTGATATTAATTAAATTTTAAAGGGAATGAAACAGAAAATTTGGTAATCATTTTGAGGCCACTATTTACATTGACTGAATAGAGTGATTCAGTATCAAGGTCTAAGAGAATGAGATTTCCAGAGACCATGGGAGTGATGTGAGAGAGAGAGAGAGAGAAGGTATATATAAGGAAGTCCCCAAACCTTTTTAAATTCTGAATATTGAAGTTTAGTTGCAAATGAACTAGGTTAAAACTTTCAGAAAAAATTAGATATGAAGAAATGTTTAATATTCTTTTCTCCTATAATAAAAGAAAAACACATAACTTCTGGTTTTATTATTTATTTATTTCCATTTGAGGTGAAGTTTTTCATGCACACCTGGTAAATTCTTTTTATTCTCACTCATCTGCATAGCCCTCCATTTTCCACCGTTTGTTTTAGTTGTACTCTGAGAAGAGAGGAGTTGTGTGGCAGGAGAAGGGGGCATGGCTGGAAAGCAAACACTGGGTGAGGCAACAGGAAATCTCTTGGCCAAGGCTCCTTCCTCACACTCAGTACAAAACAAGAGGCTAAGTCGTGTGGTGGTGATGTATGCCTTTAATCCCAGAACTTAGGAGGCAGAAGCAGGCAGATCTCTGTGAGTTCGAGGCCAGCCTGGTCTACAGAGTAAATTCCAGGACAGCCATGGCTACACAAAGAAACCCTGCCTCTAAGTAGATAGATAGATGATAGATAGATAGATAGATATGATATATAGATGGATTGATAGATGATAGATAGATAGATAGATAGATGATAGATAGATAGATAGGATATATAGATGGATTGATAGATGATAGATAGATGGATAGATATGATATGATATATAGATAGATTGATAGATGATAGATAGATAGATGGATAGATATGATATGATATATAGATGGATTGATAGATGATAGATAGATAGATGGATAGAACAAAACAAAGCAAGCAAGCAAACAAACAAAAACCCCACAAAACTAAATAAAGCTCAAATCCAACATTCTTTCTCTGGAAGCAAACAGTTTGACTATGTATTTGACACTAAGTCTTCTAAGATCCAGTTTAATAAATAATGATAAAGGATCAATGCATGACTAAGAGCTATCAGGATCTCTCTATATAAATGTATTTATATATGAGTTATGGTAAAAATGCAACGGCATTTTTCCCTGAGCAGCTGCAGTGGGCAGCAGACCATGAGGAGCTGTGGTGATAAAAATGCCGCTGTGGTTCCCGGAGTGGCCCATGGTCCCAGGAAGGGAGCCACGTGGTGGGTGAGAGGCAGAGACAGCCATGCAGAGAAATTGGGTATTTATTTAGTGGGTTATGGAAGGGAAAGAGGGTAAAGGGAGAAGGGGGAAGAGCAGAGAGAAAGAGAGAGAGAGAGAGAGAGAGAAAGAAAGAGAAAGGGGGGAGAGGGAGAGGAGCCACAGCAGCAGCTACCTCTTCAAGGGGGAGCAAGAGACGAAAAGGAAGAAAGGCTCAAGCTGAAAGCTGAAGGAAGATCAGCTTGCCTCTGCCGATGAGGGAGGGAGTAGGCGGGGCTTGTCTCTTAAAGGGGCAGAACAGACCATTACAATGTGTTTATACATGCACCATTGTATCATTAAAAAAAATCATAAAAGTCAAGATTATTTCTAAATTCAAATGACATAATAATATACAATATGCAGTTAGAATTGCTTGATCTTTAGAAAATTTAAAGTCCCAACATTTCATTTGTTTCTAAGTACAGACTCAGTAGAATCATTAAGATGCTTTTATAGGAGGTGTGGGCTCTGGTTTTATTGGTGGTAGTGGTGACAGTGGTAAGGACTTTTGTAAAAAAAAAATTGTCTTGAAAGATTGACACTATCTATCTTTACATTTTACATCCTGGGATCTTCTAACAACAAAACAGAAGCCAGGACTAAAAGGAAGATTTAAAAAGTTTATCAATATTTTAAGTTAACTTTTAGGTTGGCATGATAATCTTCCAGAAAGATGGTCGATGAACTCAGGGGACCAATGAATGAAAAACAAGAATTTTAATAAAGAACAAAGTGTGTTGTTAAATTTTAATTAAACAGAAATTCAAAAAGAAAATAAAAATTTCAGTGGCAGGGCCCACTGGAAAATAGACTCAAGCTGAAGAGAGAGAGTGCCAGAGGAGAAACGTGAGGCGAGAAGAAAGCCGGAGAGATGTGGGATGCCTCTGAGCCACCATCGTGCCTAGGACACAAGTTCTAGGTGCAGAGCAGAGTACAGCCAAGAAAACAATGGCCCAAAGCACCAAGTATTGGAAAGACAATGGAGTGGAAGAAGAATGAAGCCCTGAGGACCCCAAATTACATGAACTCAAAGAAGTGTGCCACAAAATAAGACACATTATAATCAAATTACAAAACACAGATACAAAAGAAAATTCTGAACATGGCAAAAACGGCCTTCATGACACAGTACATGCATTTCTCAAGGCAGAGAGAACTTATCTGATGTGTTAAAAATGCTCAAAGAAAAAGAGCATTACCAGTCAAAACTATTATAGCCCCAAAGCCGTCTGGTGAAAGTAAATATATTAAAGAGGAATGCAGAAGACCACACTGCTGAAATGAGGAGGTGTGCATCCACTCGGCTGCCTTGATTGCTTTAAGAAGGACATGGGTTCATGTCATTCAGTTACCTAGAGCAGTCAATGATTTCCACATTTACTACTGATACTTTAATAGCACATTCCTGACGGGAATAATTTTGCTATTGTGATTCCCTCTGAATCATCTGTGGTTTCACAGGTACTCTATCTCCTTAGTGTTTAATCTATGTACTGTATCACTTCAACCCCCATATGTGTACATAGCCTGTTACTTGGTCTGCGTGTGAGTGTGCGTGTGTGTGTGTTTTACAAGTATAGATCAAGTAGTGGGCTAGATGATGGATCATATCTTCTGATACTTTTTTTTTGGGGGGGGGGCTTCGAGACAGGGTTTTTCTGTGGCTTTGGCGCCTGCGCTGGAACTAGCTCTTGTAGACCAGGCTGGTCTGAACTCACAGAGATCTGCCTGCCTCTGCCTCCCGAGTGCTGGGATTAAAGGCGTGCGCCACCACCACCCGGCTCTTCTGGTACTTTTAAAACATATTTTTGAAAGAATGGAGCTAATAAGAACAACCAAAAAAACTCTTGAGAAATGGATGACTGCTATTTCTGCATCACTATATTTAAAGTTTTTACTGTTGGGCAGAAGAGGTGGCCATCAAGTGAAGGAGATGACCAAGACTGATGTCTCTGGAACCTTCATAGTGGAAGGAGAGAATTGTCCTCTGATCTACACATGTGCAGAGGTGCAAGCTACACCTGTGTGTACACACACATGCACAGGCAAATAATGAATAACAAGTCAACAGTCAATAAATATACTTTTATATTTAAATTTTTATTACTTTGAAAAGAAAAATAATATTTTGAAATTGGTTTTCTGCTGGGTAAAAAAAAAAGGTTTTTTGCCAGGCTATGAAATATGGTTTATCCAAGGCCTGGTACACCTGGAGCAACGTGAGAGATCCACAGAGTAGCAGATACAGTGACAGTATAACCATATCGCTATACGAAGAGTTTCCGAGCTTTCAGCTTATGATCTTGCTTCTCTTCAGTTATGTAATAATATCTGCTGACTGTGAAGTAAAATGGCAAGGTTTGCAACTTCCCTGCAAGCTATTTCCTTAGCATGACCTTCACTTGCCCTCTTCCTTACGGGTTGTCATTCTTAGCAGTTTGGGATGATTTATTTTAAAAAATTATCTCCACACATGTGTCTTTACTTCTTCAACATGTTAGGAGATGCTTAAATGTAAATAAACATAGATTTTTTTAAAAAAAATTCTTGTTTTGAATATTATACACATCAAAATTTTTTTAAAAAACAGCTGCCAAATCCTGTTCTACAACACAATCCTTATTACAACAGATTGTTGGGAACACTCAAATCTTTTTTAAAGTTAATTTTTACTTTGATATATATGTACTGTATTTACATCATTTATTCCCTCCTGCTCCCTCTTAATCACTTCCATATTTATCTCCAGTCCCTGTTTTCTCTCAAATTTATGGTCTCTTTTTCTTTAATTATTAGTGTTGCTATATATACTATGGACAAATGTATAAATACAACCCTCTAAGTCCATATAGTGTTGCTGTATGTGTGTGTATGTTTCAGGATCTGCTAGGTGTTAGATAACCAGGTAGGGGACTCCTCACTGGGGAAGACTCAGTAGCCATCAATTGCTGGTAGCTCGTCACGTAGGGGTAGAGCCCCATGAGATCTTCCCCATTCACGTTGGCATGGATACAACTTCCCTGTTGCATTAGAAGACACTATCTCACAGCAGATGCCCTGGTCCTCTGGCTCTTTTATCCCCTCTTCCGTGATGTTCCCTTAGGTATGGAGGTTGCATTGTATCATGGGTCAGCTGAAGCAGGGTTCCTCACGATCAGTTACTCTTTCATTTATGAGTTGTGGCTTTCTCTGGGGGGGGGGGTCTGTGTCTTTGTTAGTTGCAGAGAGGTGGTCTCAGAATATGACTCCTCAACCAGCTGTACCCGTGCCACCTGGATTTGATTTTTTTCACAGATATTCTGGCTGGTCCCAGAGAGAATGAACACAACTCCTGTGGTGGGGAGTGGTCACCCATGTGTTTCAACACTCTCCAGGTTACACTATCCAGCGATGTCTCTATGAGAGCATTCTCTAGCAGGCACTCTGGTCCCATGGGGTGGATTGGATAGTGAGTTAAGAACAGGTTATCTTCTCTGCTAAGGAAATGAGAATGGAGAAAGATGGATCTGATTCTTTGTGGGTGAGAGCTGTAGCCACACAGATCTTCAGATTCCAGGAGATGTATTTCCTAAAAGTTCTTTTGCTTGCTGGTTTCAGGTCTGCATCCTGCATTGGACACAGAGCTGTATGGCAGAGCTGAGCAGGTGTGCAGGACTTTCTCTGCCCTTGTGGATCAAATCATCTTACCTAGCTTGGAGTGAAAAGGAATTCAGACTGAAAGGCTTGGTGTGATGATAAAACCTTTATTCAAAATCTGAATGTAAAAGAATTAAGTCTTTAAGTTCTCCCTAAATAGTTGATATGAGGGTATGAACTTGTTTGAGTTATTTTTTCCAACCTCCCTACTCATGTATCTTAGTTCTTCAACGTAGAGTTAAACTTTGAGGGCGAAGAAGCACAAAGGAGGGAAAGGGTACCACACACAGCAGATCAAATCCAGGCAGCTGATTTCCATCAGATGGCTATTCTATATGTCTTGGTAGTAATACTCAATCGTGTGATTTACATGAATGCAAAAAACAGCCTTCAAGTATCATTTGTATGGCTCAACTGTCTATCTGATGTTTCTGTTAAACAACATGTTTAGCAAAGAACTGAACACAACACACACACACACACGCACACACACACACACACACACATGCTTGCATGCATATAAAACTGATAAAACCTATTTAAAATCTGGATTGTGCCATTGTTAATTTTCTAGTTGGGATATTATAGTGTAATTATGAAGTGTTCAATGTGGGAGAAATTGAACAAAGGAGACATATATGTCTCTGTACCATTCCTCATAATCATATACCAATCAACAAGAAGCTCAAATTTTTTTAAAAAAAAAACGTTTCTTTCTAAAAACATCAATGTCTGATGGGTTTTTATCAAAGTGCTCAAATGAGTGCTTTCCCCTTGTGCTGAATTATTGTTGATGGTTATATTGATTTCTAGAATGATATCTAAAATTCTTTACCATGAAAAACACGTAGTTTCTAAGGATATTATATACATTAACATTTAATTCTCATAACAGACCTAAGGAGTCTTTAGCTTCTTTTATGAAAATAAAGGAAAGCACAAAGAGGTCAAACAACTTCCAGAGTTGTTCAGCCAGCACTTTGTGTCACATTTGAACCCTGTGCCTGACTCCATACTTGTCCCTAGTCTCCTATTTCTCAATAAATGCTGCTGTAACTTGACTGCCTTGATTTTCAGTCCTTGTTACATTCCCAGGATTGCCTGCAAGATGAAGTAAGGCCCAGGCACGTTTAGCATTATGTTTCTCTCAATCTAATGCCAAAATTAATTTTTTTCTTTTAAATCAACCATAATTTTTATATAGGTTTTGTCACTTAATATAGTTATTTTCCTTCATATCATCCCAGTCTCCCTTGCAAGCTTGGTAGTGCACACCATAGCACAGGTCAACACCTCACAGCTGCTCACTGCCTGCCTTGTACAAGATGTGAGCTAAAAAGTGGTTGTATCTTTTTTTAATGACTTAAAAGGTCAAAAGAAAAGACCGTTATAAAAGTTGTATGGATTCAAATTTCAGTGTCCACAATAGCAACCCTGCTGATTTGATCACCCATGACTCTGCTTTATCTAGTACTACTTAGACAGACACCATTATGGCAAGAGGCACGGTGCAGCCCACAGAACCAGGAACACTCATGTCCTGACCCTTTGTGAAAAAAATCAATGTCTTAGTTAAGGTTTCTGTTGCTTTGAAGAGACACCATAACATGGCAACTTTTTTAAAAAAAAATTAAAAACAAATTTATCCATTTTACATATCAACCACAGTGCTCCCTCCCTCCCCTCTTCCCACTCTCTCTCCCACCCAGACCACCCCCTATCCATTCCTCAGAAAGGGTAAGTTTTCCCATGAGGACACATTAAGTTGAAGCAGGATCAAATCCCTGCCTGCTGCATCAAGGCTGAACAAAGCGTCCACCATAAGGAATGAGCTCCAAAAAGTCAGCTCATGCACCAGGGGTAGATCCTGGTCCCACTGCCAGGACCCCTCAAACAGACCGAGGTTCACAACTGGCTCCCATATGCAGAGGGCCTAGTTCGGTCCCATGCAGGCTCCTCAGCTGTTGGTCTAGAGTCTGTGAACTCTCACGAGCTTGGGTCAGTTGTCTCTGTGGATTACCCCTTGCTCATATAATCCCTCCTCCTTCTCCTCAACTGGACTCCCAGAGCTCAGGCTGGTGCTAGGCTGTGAATCTCTGCATCTCTAGATGAAGATTCTGTGATGACGGTCAGGGTAGTCACCAATCTGAAGACAGGGAAAGGTCAGTTCGGGCACCCTCTCCACTATTGTGAGTCTTAGCTGGAGTCATTCTTTGGATCCCTGGGAACTTCCCTAGCACCAGGTTTCTCCCTAATCCTGTAATGACTCCTGTATTAAGGTATCTGTGCCAGGCTCTCCCACTCCATCCCACCCCCAACTTGAACATCCTGCTCTGCTCCCTCATGTTCTCATCCCCATCCCCTCCTCTCTACCCTGCTTGCTTCCCTCCAGTTTACCCAGGAGTTCTTTTATAAAGGAAAGCATTGTAACATGAGGGCTGGCTCATTGGGGTTTCTGTCCCACCCAGTACCCCACAGCCGGCAAGCCCCAAAGAAAATCACAGAGAGAGTCTACATTAAGTTATACACTGATTGGCCCATTAGCTCAGTCTTCCTACCAGCTCCTATAACTTATATTAACCCATTGTCAGCCACATGGCCAGTACCTTTTCTCAGCTGGGCTGCTATATGTTGCCTCCTTGGAGATCTGTGCAGCAATGCCAGGGAAGCTTCCTGCTTCCCAAATCTCCTATTCTCACCTCTACTTCCTGTCTGGTTTTCCCACCTATACTTCCTGCCTGGCCAATCAGCATTTATTTAAAACATGATTGACAGGGCCTTGGGCTTCCCACAGGGCAGGGTATCCTGCCCCATCTTAAGGAAGCAGGGGGAGGGCGGTGGGGTAGTGGGGGAGCGGGAGGGCCGGGAACAAGGGGAGTAAATGTAAATTTTTCTTTTAACAATAAAAAAAAAACCCATGATTGACAGGATACAGAATTGTCCCGCACCAAAGCATTTCACTGGGGTGACTCACTTACAGTTTCAGAGGTTAAGTCCATTATCATCATGGTGGGACATGGCAGCGTGCAGGCAGACATGGTCTGGAGAACTGGCTGAGAGTCCTACATTTACAGGCAACAGGAAATGGTCTGTGACCCTGGGTGGTATCTTGAGCATGTAGGAGACCTCAAAGCCTGCCTTCCACAGGGACACACTTCCTCCAACAAAACCAGGCCTGTTCCACAAGGTCACACCTCCTCAGAGTGCCCCTCCCTTTGGGATTATGGAGGCCATTTACATTCAAACTACCAGAATGAAAACCACAAAGACTGCTAGCTCATAGTATGGAGGGGGTAACCATTGACTGAGAGTTGTGTCCCGTCAGTAGTTTTAACGAATTCGATGAAATACCTTAGAGAAAACTTGATAGATGCAGAGAATGAGCCTATGTATAAAAGTAATTGGAGTGCTAACTTTTTAATGCTCTTATTCTCCCAATCAACCAAAACCTAAGCCTGTCATCACCCCTGCACCCACCACCATGGCATCTCCCCCACCACCCACACCAGCGTGTTCCATCCCGTGTTATTAGGACCCAGTTAATCCTTCAATTAAACTGCATCTTCATTTTATTTTGCGTTTCAGTGCAAAGTATAACCACTTATAGAACCTTAATATTTAATCAAACAGCAAATACATAATTGAAGGATAATTATGCTGTCTTATTAGCATTTGGACACAGTTTGTGCTAATATTAAAGATTTAAATAAAGAGAATCCAGTAAGACCAGCTGGAAGCCAAAGCTTTTATTAATTTTGTTTTCATCAGATGAATGTTTTCTTCCCCTGTGGTTTCTTCTTCATTCCGTATTCAAAACTATTCTCTCAGACGAGGTCGAGAATCGCAGACCATCAGTGATACCACGCATGTGAATCATCTGTCCATGCCAGTGTCATAAGCACGGCTTGTGGTGTGTAGAGCTAATGCAAGCTAAATGTGCCGTCCTCTAGTTCATCAGCAAGGCCAGGCCTCCCCAGGTGAATTATCAAACAATCTAAAGAACAAAGCCCTCATCCCCCAGTCATCTTTGAAAGTTCTTTAGCTCCTGTAGCCACCATACGAAGACACTGGCGAGCAACCAAGAAGCTGAAAATAAAGGACTCTTAGAGAACCTAACATGACAGTCACCTCTGGACATTTACTTCACTTCAAATACATACATGATCGGTAGGAAATTTTTCCTTATTTTAATTTTAAGACTTGCGTTAGCTCTGAAGGTGGCTTTCTTTTCTCCTTACTTGTAGCTTCACTTTTCCAGTGAACCCAGATGCCCGCCTGTGCATATACACACTTATCAAATCTTCAATCAGCTCTTTTTTCTTTAAGAAAGGGGTTCTTAGAAGCTGAGAATATGCACCTGAAAGTAGAGAAAAGGAGCTTAATAAGTTCTCTAAATTACCCTTAGGCTAGTTGTTCTTTGTAAAAGAAAGAACTGATGTTTTTGCTATTCCAAATTCACAGTTCTATATATAGTTAGAACATATAAGTAATTTTATATTTGTAATATTTTCTGTCCTGTGAATTTTACTTATATAGCCTAAGTTAAATAAATTGTCATCATTTATAATATTTTTCAATTAAAATAGTGTGTGATTTTTAAAGTTTAAAGAGTCATTATATTATGTTTAGTATAGAAACATAAAGCAAGCGTTTTAAACCTCCAATAACACAACATTCCATTCTTACTCTGTGGATTGTTCAACTATTATTTTATTGGGTACGTTTTTATTATCGATACTATTGGAGTGAAGGGTCTTGTGCCTCACCATTGGCTGCACCTTGTGACAGTTCCTGACAATCAAGTTACAGATGGATGCTAGCTGAGTATGTGGCTTAGGAACCTTCTTAGAGTAAAGCAGAAAACTGAATGCTTACAGACCTCTTCATATTGCTGAAGCAGCGTTTTCTGCGTCTAGTGTTTAAAAATAGGAGCTATGGACATTGGTTAGGCACTTATCACAGACATTATCAGATTATAAATCTAAATTTTAACTTTTCTTACTACCCCTGCCCCCCAAAACCCTCACAACTGGAGCCCCAGGAATGTAGATTATCCACCCCATCCCCAGTCCCATCTTTCTTAGTGGCAAAGCAAAATCTGCTAAAGGAAGAGGGTACAACTTTTACACAGATAATATTGCACCTCAAAGTCTTTATTTTCAGAGAAATCTTCACAGCCTTACGAGTGAAGTCTGCGATTTCCTCTTTGGGAGTTATCAGTGTACTATCCTAAATCACTCTCTCACGCTTGCCCTTCCCCTCCCCCCTCACTCTTCCACTCCCTCTCTTCTCTTCTCTTCTCTTCTCTTCTCTTCTCTTCTCTTCTCCCTTTTCCCTTCTTCCTTTTCTCCCTTCCTCTCTCCCCTCTCCCCAACACTTTCCATCTCTTCTCTCCCTGTCTGCCTCTCCTTTCCAGAACCATAACCCCATTAGAATTTAGAGGTTAAACCTGGGTATATAGATTCTATTCAGAGGTTCCATAAAATGTATTAGTTAGTATCCAGCTATCATTAGTTAATGTCTTTCTAGACTAAAAGTAACCTTTGGAATCTTTACTCATAATGTCAGAATTTTCAGAGCTCTCGTGTCTGCCTTCCTCTGCTCCTGCGTTTTACTGTTATAAACAGCCATAGTGTCCTGGTCACTGTTCAACTCGGTCACCTATTCTTGGGGTAAAACTTCTCCATTGCCTCCAGAGTTAGTAAGGACTTTTTATAAAATCTCAGAACACTCAAATGAGAACAGGGAGAGACTTGGTGATCCACCTAAATTTCCCATATTCTCCTATTTCTGATGAAAAGAGGAAGAATACACCAATTTTCTCAAGGTTCCATACCTATTTGATGTCGCTTGTTTTCATATTTGATGATGCAATATTAACAAATGTTATATACTACAAACAGTATCTCATGGACCACATATTTTAGCAAAAACCATAATTCATAGAAAGAGTTAATAAATGGCTGCAAAGTAAATGATTGGAAAGACATAAGAACAGAACCCTTTTGCATATTACGTATGCAGTAATTTTAGCTATGTCCTTTTGCCCTAATGGTATGATTTCCCTGAGAACTAGGGAGACAAACACCTCTTCACCCCCACCTTCATTCCAACTTCATAGCACTCCATCTCCAGGAACAAAAGCATAAGTCACTAGAGGATCCACCATGGTACATCTAGAGCCTGCTTGAACCACTAGAGATTAAATGAGGCTTCTTGAAAGAAAATCACAGTGTTCCTGTAACTATCTAACTTTCCAACATGTATCTCCTTGACCCAAGACCCCATCCATTGATTAGACCAACCAAATGGAAAATCTCATTTCCTGTTCTTCAAAAAATTGCTTGTGCAAAACATTGAAATAACTTTAATAAAGGGAAATGTTAGCTTCTGCTACTGATCTGTTTCCAGATCGACTTCTCCTAAAGTTTGCAGACCAGCTGAGTCCACCTCAACTCTCTGGTGAAGAGCAGAAAGTGACTCCCAAAACTGAAGTTTTAGAGGCATAATTTTTTTTCATGTTCAGCTGAACACAATAATATCTTCTTCATTTATTCTGTAGACATTTGTTATAACTATGGAAAGTGAAGGCAGGATTTATACCCCACAATCAGAGGGCTTCAGAAGAAGAAACCGTATGGTCCTTTCTAACTGATGCTCATGTCTGGGCAGCTACAGCTCATTGTGGTTTTGAAATGCTAGTAACCAACATTTAAAGATGGTCATCACGTACTTGCATGTCAGTAACAAATCTGCTGAGAGAATATTTCATCTGAGAAGTAAAACTAGGAAAAGTTATTGTGACACCTACTTATAAAAATAGGCATAGAGAATTGTCTGGTTTCTCAGTTCGGTGAATCAGGAGGGATTTTTAGTTAGTGAGGATGGAACAAACTATGGATTTGATTTGATAAGCACCCTGTAAAATCTTAGGAGAGGGTAGTTGTGCAACTGTTATTGGTAAATCTTTCTTCAACTGAACTATTTTAGAGACATATAACAATGCTCACAATTAAAAATTAGCTAATAAAGCTTAGTTAGGCCTTAATTTACCACTAGTACACAAATAATTCTAGCTATACCTGAACAGCCCCTACTACTAGATTTGGAACCTTACTGAAGGAAGGAAAACTGTAAGACTAGGGCCCAGGTGTCTCTCATAACTTACAGGGACTCATTCCCTCACATTTTAATTTTATAAATGTAGCATTTCCCCTAGACCGCTAGAGAAGACTATATTTGAATTAGTATATGGTATTCACTGCAGTTAAAAAAAATCCCCCAACTCCTAAGAAGCTGCAACCTTTTAAAAAATAAGTTGGATAAATAATAAATAAGGGGTTGGAGAGATGGCTCAGCGGTTAAGAGCATGGCCTGCTCTTCCAGAGGTCCTGAGTTCCATTCCCAACAACCACATGGTGGCTCACAACCATCTGTAATGAGGTCTGGTGCCCTCTTCTGGCCTGCAGACATACATGTAGACAGAATATTGTATACATAATAAATAAATAAATATTTTATAAAATTAAGTACTTAGTAGAAGTTAATGACTTAGTGATTCATTCAAGCAGCAACAAGGAATAAATATAGGTAGGTTGATACTTTTGCTCTAGACATCATCAGTTAAGTATATCTCAAGATGCTCCTTAATTTGCATGAAAGTGATGCTTTGTTTTCAGTTTCAAGGGGGCAAGAATCCCCATACTATAACTATCTCCCTGCCCCAACACCTACCCACCTCTTACTATTTCCACGCCAAGGAAGCATCAAGTTACATTCAAGTTAGCATTAAATCATAAATAAGTCTTCATTTGGGGGCAAGTCTTATGTCTTTACATTGCAATTTATACATTGGTCCCCACTTCCTCTTCCTAATGACTTTTCGCAGGAAGTACTAGAGTGAACACACTGTGGTGACATCAACATCTATTCTGTTATATAAACCCTCTTGACATCCACCCCTTTAAAGCACCATACGTGAAAATAGCTTCCCTGGGGCACTTCCCTCTCCCTCACAGCTCACACCGGATGGCCCAGCCCATGCACCTTGTTTAATCCCTTGTTTAATCACTGAGGAGCTCTCCTCTTCTTTCTTTTCCTCGCCAGCCAATTCCCTCCTTCCTAAGCCATGGTTCCTGGAAAGGACACAGTCTACATAGATGTCCCAGAAGAGTTGGGCCAGGTCCCAAAACAGTGCCCCATGCTTCAAGTTCTCAGATGACTTCAGGTAGATCATAAAATCCCAAAAGCCAGAAACAGTGTTGGAAACACGAGGTTTCTGCATTTCCAAGAGGAGCATTGAGGAGGACTCCCAGCACTGAGGATCAGCTTGGCTAAGAGCCAACAGGTCTGTCTGGCTGTGGCAGAACAAAGGAGATACACAACACATTCCTACAATGATCAGGGAGCAGGTGAGACGCAAGGGGCACTGGATCGCTCTTCTGGTCCCAGGATCAGCCATGGTCCTGAAACTGTATACACGGAAACACGTTAGTCCAGGCTTGTTGAGAGATGAGTGTGCCCTTGAGAATCTCAGTCCCAGGAGAAGAAGCACACCACTATTACTAATCAGGAAGGACTTGCCCTTCTTCCGTGTCACAAGCCTCATTTTCCCTAGATGACCCACTCCCAGTCCAGGTTGTGCGCAACCAAGACAGCTAGGCCAAAAAGAATTCCCGAGATGTGCTCCCTGTGAAATTGTTAAGTGGAACCATTTCCCCTAGAATGTAGTTTAAACATATACTACATGAAAATTAAAATTCTGCCAAATGACTTTACTTTTTAATATCTTAAGCCTAACCTTTTAATACAAAACTACACTACATTTAAGAATTTTATAGCTTTTGTCTTTGTATGGGTCCATGTTCATAGAAGCTTTTAGTTTTTAAAAGATGCTAGACTTATAAAACTTTATAATAGGAATAAATCCACAACTGATACCTAACTTGTGGATAAATGTATTTTGAAACTAAAGGACAAAGTAAAACTGATAGACACTTTGCAAGCCTAAATGCTAAGCAATCCTGATATGACTTTAACAAAGATAATCCTTTCTAATTTCTCTCTGCCTGCAGCGAATCTCAAGAACGTAAAGGAAAATGCTCTGTCTCTCCCTCCACTTTTCTGGCTCTCAGTGTCTATTGTAATAAAGCCATCTGAACAACCACATGTCACCTCTAACTTGTTCTTCTGTTGCCACTCAGACTAGTGCATGAGAGATTACACCCTTGAAATTATAGAAATTACAATTTCCCCAAATTAAAAGTTTATCTGATTTTCCCCCAACTTTATAAAATGTGTATCACAGTTAAACAATTTGACATAAAGAAGTATAGAAGAACGCACACCCTGCTTACTTGAACATCACATTAGTGATTAGAACATCAGTAGGCAGGCTCTTTCTTCTCTGCTCAGCGGTGGGACAGAGGGAGACACTGCTAAGTATTTCAGAGCTTGTCTTTGAACATGGTCTTCCCTGGTCATGTTTGAAATAGCGGACCACTCAAACGTTTGAGTTTTATAACATTTTCAGATTAGTTTTATTTGAAAAGATTGTGTTTATTGAACTGAAATATCAAAGTCGCACGCAAAGGTTTTCTTTGTTCAAGAATTGCAGCTTTGATACCACAGTGAAGTTTTTAGAAAGGGGTGCTGTCCGGGGTGCTGAAGTTGGCATATGCTGCGACTCTGGGGTGCTTGTGCTAATAATCTAGCTGATAAAGAGTCTTCAGAAAAGGTCTACGTTTCGGAGCTTCAGAGAAGTGGGCTTCCTAACGCAGGAGTCCCCTTATAAGCCCCGTTGATAGCCCGGTGCTGGCGAGTTTGAGCAGGAATCTGCTCTAGTATGCTTCACCCTCCCACGCAGAGCCTCGGGCTTCAGGGTCTCGGCCCCCACTCACCTCCTTGTTCCGCGCCTCTGGTGTGGGTCTATAGGGCGCCGCTCCGCACTCACCAGCGCTTCCCGCGATCCCTCGAGTGCGCAGACAGGACACACTCAGGCTGCTCCCTAAGCAGGTGACTGTGCCCAGCTTCTGCGTCCTGGATGCCAACGAGCCTCTTCTAAGCAGTGGGAGTGTTCCACTACGTCAAAGGACCTGCAAACTGCACTGCCTCTCGCCCCCAAGTCCCGGTCTCAGTCTAAAGAACCCTTCTTGCTCCTCCCCCGCAGAGGTTTGAAGTTCTAAACCAGGGGGTTGACTGCAAATCCCCTCCTTAACCCGGGCCCACGCCCACCTTTTTTTGTGACCAGGCTCCCGGGACCTACCTAACTGGTGAGTCAGCATCGCAAAGTTGGGACTCAGCTTGATGCCCATCTGGGAGATAGTGGAGGGCCTCGTCTGAGTTTCAAAGGGTATGAGGGGAGGACTACGTGAGATCTTGGGGTCAGGAGAAGACCCCAAGTGCAAATTCATGCTAGACTATGCATTTCTTCTGCCCCACTGAGGTCTTGAAGTGGATGGATGGGAGGCCATCCACTTTTCATCTTTGATCCAAACTGGAGAGTCCTTGTTGTTTTTAGTCTGGACTGCTGGGGGTGTCCTTATCTTTCCCTTCAGATTTCTCCCCAGAATTCCTGCTCTCCAAAAAGACAAAGCAGCTTGACTGGATTTCCTTCTGCTTTGTCTTCAGCCAGTCAAGACCTTAGTCTCAAGATAAAGCCCATCACTTCTCAGGGGTTTGCTGGGCATTGGCACCCACCTTAACTGAAACATTTCCAGCTATGGCCTCTCAGGTCAACGGCCTTCTTTCCCTGGCCTTCCTAGAAGTCCCCCAGCATTCTAAAACCAAAACAAAGCAAAAAAAAAAACAAAAACAAAAACAAAACAAAAAAACAAAAAAAACCCAACTCTTGTACTGTGTATTAACTGAAGGCTTTTGTGTCAACTTGACAGTATCTGTGATTACCTAGGGGCCTTCTGGTGAGGCTTATTGAAGCCTCAGAAAACCAACCTCCTGCAGCGGTAACACTAGGAAGGACTCTGAAAAAGTCAAAGGGAGCTCTGAGTTTTTCCTTCTTCTCTCAGTTGGATTGAGTTTGCTTCAGTTTTTGTCTTGTTTAAAGATAAGCAGATAAGGCCTGTTTCTGTTTGCCCCCAAGTGGGTGTGGGGATAAGATTGTGGTCTTGTTTTTCTGAATTTCAAGGAACCCACTGTCAATTTAGACATCCTTATCAAAAAAGTGATCATTTTAGCACTGCCTGTGAACATAGACAGAGAGTTCCTATGGGATCGAGCAAAGGGATCAAACCCCTGCTGTTTTTATTGTACTAGACACAAGATGTTTTGATGGGCTGGAGAGAGAAAGCAAGTGAGGTTAAACTTAACACCAAGCTGAGGACTAAAGAATTGGAGGTTTCGAATTACCGTTGGCTTAGAGAAAAGAATTTGAAGAGCAGATTTGGGGAAGTATGGGTTTTGCACATATTAAGAATGAGATGAATGACATCCAATGGAGATCCTATGTAGACAGAGATGTGGCAACTACAGAAAAACATGGGAGATGGCTAAGAAGGATGGATTTTGGATTACATCAAATAGAGGCAATCATTTAAATCATCCAAAATTCCGGAAAGTGGGTGAAGAAACCTCAGGTAATGTCAATGGTTAAGTAACTGAGGAACAAGGAGCTTAGAAGAAGCGCAGTGTGTGGAACACTTGGGAGCCAATGAAAGATTTTCACCAAGTAGGAAGAAGCCAATTGAATCACACAGAATCAGTAAAGGATTCCAACAGAATGAAGGGAAAGAAGTTTCCATTGGGTCTAAGAAAATAGAAGGTCAGTGATGAGAATATTAAGAGTAGAGTTGTGGTGGGAAAGACAGGAATGGAAAGTTAGAAAATGATGACAGTACCTGAGCCTTTCCCTATAGAGTTTGATACACACAGAGAGAATGAGGGAATAGAGATCCTGGTCATATTGACAGCTGAGGTAGAGAACCCAATAGAGCAGAAGGGTTGAGCATCAGGAAAGGGTAGTTCAAAGTGTCAGAAGTGAGAAGCAGAAGAAAGAAGAGGAGCCAACACCTATGAGAAGGGCAAACAGATTGCCTTCTGGAGCAGGAAAGGAAGGGTGCCTATGGACAGGGATGTCATTGGTAATATGAGGGGCAGGGAAGAAGCAGCTGAGGGGAATAATAACTGACAGTCTCAGTTTTCCTACTTAAAGGAAAGGAGCAAGTGTTAGGTAGATTCTAGATAGAGTAGAAAAGCTTTGGAGGAACCATTGTAGGTAAGAATGCAAAGGAGAGAAGACAGATTAAAAATCAGATAACGTATGAGGCCATGAATTTAAAGCATGCTACATTGTATGCCTGAATAGTTTTTATGAGGAAGAATAACATAATTATGGCAATTATTCTCTGGATCCCAATTGCCTGGGTTTGATCTGTGTGTCTTTCGCTTGTCATAGCTCACTGATTCTCAGAAAAACTTTTTGTACCCTTAAGCATGCCTGTGATCAGAATGTGTCTGAGAACTGACAGTCTCTAGCAATTAGATTTCAGCCTTTTCTTTCACTTTTAAAAATAACAAGGTGTCTGTAATTGATGGTATCTTTGAATGCCTTAAGAGATGTGATTAACCCCTATGAGACCATCTCATACTTACAAAATGGACAAAAGTCTCCTTCACGTTTTCCTGAAGATAGAATGAAATCATACACAGAAAACATGTGTTAAAACGTGACAAATATTAGAGTTTCTCTTGTTCTCCTGAGGTGTTCAACTGACTGGAACAAGAAAGAATGGTCATTATGTCATGAGTGAGTCTGAAAATTCCAGGTAAGACACTAGTGAGTGGGTGTAGGAAGGTTAGAAAAAAGAGGCAGTTTAAAGGAAAAAAAAAAGCATATGGAAATGAAGGAATCTGGGGGTTTTACTGAAGAGGGTATAAAAAAAGCAGAGATGTTGACAATGAGGGACTTTGTGGTCAGGAACAGAGAGATTAGAGACTCCAGTGGAAAGTTGGATGACCATTCTGACTTTACTGAAATGGAGGCCTAAGGGAGTGAAGGGAAAGGCTGTGCTGTGGCATTCCGCTTGGATGTAAGTGTGAAGACACTCAAAGCCAACCCTGCTTCAAACACTGAGGGTAGGGGACACTGCGCCCCCAACCAGCTGGCCCCAAGCAGCTCTTGCTAGTGGAAGTAAAGATTCTTGAAAGTAAAAATGTTAAGACCTAATGGTGACTTCTCAAATACTTTTTTTCTTTTCAATATTATTACTTCACACTAAAACTTTTGAGTCTCAGTAAAACTTTTATACATTTGCCCTAAAATAGAATCCCTAATTAAACATTTTTCATAAATATGACTAAACAATTTGTACTTAAGAAAAATCAAGCAATTGTTTGAATGTCTTTATTTAGACAAATATCCTATCTATCACATACTCTATTATGATAAATACTTTTTGACTATGTGGTTCTTTGTTTTTGTTTGTTTGTTTTGTTTTTAGAGATAGGGTTTCTCCGTGTAGCCCTGGTTGTCCTGGACCTCACTCTGCAGACCAGGCTGGCCTCGAACTGACTACTTCTGACTTCCAAGTACTGGGATTAAAGGTGTAAGCCACCACCACCTAGTTTATAATTAATATTTTTATTTCCCAATTTATCAGGAAAATTTGGAGAAATTTTTTTGGATGGGAAAGTATATGACTCTTTAATCCCAAACATGTCTTTCATTATCATAACTGCAAGAAAATCATTGTATCCCAATTCATGTAGTTAGATGGGGAAACTGTTAGCAAACCATGTGAGTAAACATGTTATCCTCCATTGAACACATGAGTTGTCACTTCATGATATCTCATCACGGTAAACATGGTTTCATATTTACATACTAGAATCTCTGTGCTCACACATAGTTGGCACTTCCTGTCATAAAGTATCATTTTCTATATGTGGCCCCACGTCATCCTAAGAAAAACATCATTTTGATCTTCCTTCTTTCCTCTCTCATTATGTTACACCTGGGGTTATTCACCTGGTAAATGTTAGGGTAAGGCTTGGCTTCATTTACCTTTATCACTGTAGTTTGCTGTCCTAACTAAGTGATGTGCACACAGACACATGTCCTACCACTCTCTCCTCGTCTTGTGGTCTTTATCCTTATCTCCTTGTTTGTTCCCAGTGCCAACCAGGAGGGAACACAAAGTGGATCAATTTACAGAGAACACACATCTGAGTTCAGTTCACCACAGTGCCACTGTGGATTGTTAGGAAATATTGAAGAGGGGCTAGAGAGATGGGTCTTCATTTAAAAACGCTGGGTACGCTTCCAGAAGACTTAGGTTCAATTCCCAGCACCCTCATGGAGGCTCATGGTCTGTAACTCCAGTTCTGGGGGTTATGATGCCCTCTTCTGGCTTCCATGGATATCACACATGCAAGTGATACGTAATATATACATGTAGGCAAAATACCTATACACATTTATTTTAAGAAAGAAATATTGAAAAAATAAAGGGTCATTTGAAAACCTTTGCATGTAGGTGGATGTCTGGTTTGTCTAGCTCTTGACACCCAGGACTGTTTGAGTTTTATGAAGCTGCAGCCCAGAGCTGAAGAAGGACTAGTTGGGAAGCAAATTGCAATTAGCTGAATGTGCCCCATGGGTAGATTTTCTGATTTTTGCCACTTGAAGCAATTTTCAAAGACATTAAAAGGGACTTCGGATTAATTTTAATGAAGTTCAAGAGCGGTTATGTGGACAGTTTGCATCCTCAGCAGTGCATTAAATTTGCAAATGATGGGGCAACCTCTAAGAACGGGATGCTTCTTTAACACTTGGGATCAGATAGTAAAAAAAAAAAAAATATTTCTCTCTCATTATCTTGTGCTTCTCCATCATTTGAAAATAGCAATAAACAGGAACAATTTCCTGGAAGGCCCATTGGGTTAAGTGGATGAGTCAGGACCTTAAGTGCCATCCAATTCACAAGGACAAGGTGCAGTGCGGTAGTCAGTTGGACATCAATTCCAAAAGGTGTGAAAGAAAAAAGTGGCCCACGGGTAAAAGTTCATTCATGACTTCCTGACTGACCAGGTAAAGACGCCTCAGTGGTTCATGAAGCTCTGATGCCACAAGGGTGGCAGTGGGTGCTTTAGTGATCTTTTCTGGGTACTTCCATGAGAACGTACATTTTTGTTCATTCTTTCCAGAAGCTCACAAAGCCCATTGGACACTCTGGTAGCTTTGTCCAGCCTTGATTTTTTCTATTACAATGAGTTCAGCAATTCAAGAGTAGTTATTATAGGTATTGACTTTTGAACTGGTCCTGTCATTTGGCCTCCTCATTTTCAAAAGAGACAATAATTTAAGTGATTTCATTGTTTAGACAAGGTCTCACTATGTAGCTCTGATGGCTCAGAACTCTAAGTGTAGAAGCTGTTGACCTTGAACTCACAAGGATCTATCTGTCCCTGCCTCCCGAATGCTGTGATTGAAGGTGTGCACCTCCACATCTATCCCTTAAGTGGTTTTTCTTTTTTGGATTTTTGGTTTACATAACAGGACAACATGACAAGGAACTAAGATTTTATCAACAATATGATTCTTCTTCCCAAGAGTAATTTAATAAAACATATTATAAAATCTCTCCCTCCACACCATGTAGGATTCACAGCCTCAAAAAAGCACCTGTGAATGGACAAATGAGAACACATCTATGTGATGCTGTAGGAGACATCTAACACCTCAGCAGAGCTCCCAGGCTGAGGATTTCTTCCTTAATTAACTCCTGTGTCTAAGGAACTTAGTTCTGCCCTGCTCAAGATTCCATGTAGTTTTACTCCTACCTATTCTAGCTATGCAAGTATGTCTGCCTTATTTTTTGAGACAATGTCTGTCATTGATTCTGGAGCTCACTGATTCAGCTAAACTGGCTTTCCAGCAAGCTTGGGTAACCCACCTATGTCTACCTTTCCTGCACTGAGATTATGGGTAGGTACCTCCGTAACAGCTTTTTATGTGGATGTTGGGTTTGACCCAAGGTCCTCATGCTTACTTTACTAACTGAGCCTTCCTCTCTCAGCACAGATAAATTTTTAAATGATGTTGATTGAATTCAGTTATGCAAGTAGCCACGTTTTGAAATTGAGCCTGGATTAGGGAGAGTAGTTGATGAGCTTTGATGAATTTTCTTTCATGTGTCTTGGCAAAGAAATCAAAGCACCAGTCACTTTTGTTTTTTTCTTCAATCAATATTCTATTTTAATCATCTTTTTTCTGAATGGCGATATTCCTTACGTGTGGTTACAGGTATATGCTCAGAAACGGAGCGGAACTGAAATATCGTAGTGCTAAGAGTAGATGGCAGATATGAACCCGCAAAATTATCTTCCCCATGCTAAAAACATTTTAAATCCAATAGCAAGATTTCAACGTTGCCACTGAAACACAAGAAACATTCTACATCTAGGGTAAGATAATTTTTGTAACAGACTGTGTGAGCCAAGAATGTCGGTCTGTCTTTCTCTCTCTCTCTCTCTTCTTTCCTTTCTTTCTTTCTTTTTTTTTTAAATCTATCTTTTCTCATTTTACATACCAATCCCAGTTCCCATTCCCTCCCCTACTCCTGTTCCCCTCCCCGCCTCCTCAGAGAGGGTGTGGCAGATTGCTTTGAGGCAGAACCAAGGCCAGGAATGTCTTAAATCATGGAAAATCTGAATATGGTGACAAAAGAGAAAGACTGCGTCTCTTACTAAGCCCAGAGGCACGCGACTGCAGCTGTCTGTCCAGTGGCCCAAGGACACCAGACTCTGCATTTCTGTGGCTCTCCTGACTTTCCTATCCACTTAAAGCAAGGGAGTAAAAGCATTTTCCTAACTTCAGCAGTGGACTTGGGCTTCCAATCTATGTGCTACAACTACATCACACGGCCATTTATAAACATAAGCTTGTCAGGAGGAAAGGAGCTCAAGGGGGCGGGGGCAAAGCTTGGTGTTGAGGGACTTGGGAATGACTGTTCTCAGTCCACGAGGTCAACCTCGAAAGACAGTGCGAGCTAACTGGAATCTGTGCCACCAACGAGCTCAAGCTTCAATCGGTTAGGACAATTCTTTCGTTACTTATCCACTTCTTAGATCACAATTTCCCTGATCCTAAAGATAAAACTTTATGTGGTATTTAGGACAGCCTCCATTAGAATATATAGCCATCTGACTAGTGTTAATAAAACAGGGTTGGGGACAGAAAAGTATCACATAGTGCCCTGTGCCCCACCATCTTGAGATAACAGTGGACACTATTCATCCCCTATAGTCATCTAAGCCATGGCTGCCTCCTGGAGCGGTTAGGACAGTGAGCAACACGGTCCACATGCCTTTGTAAGAGGCTATTGACGTGACTCAGTACTCACTCACTGCTTCCAAACGGGTCCTCTGCTGAGCGTCAACAAAAGGCATCAAGATAAGTCTTAAATTACTGCTGAATTCACAACCTAGTGGAGAACTCAGTTAAAAAAAAAACAACAAAAAACAAAACAAAACAAAAAAAAAAAAACAAGGCCAAAAAATGGAGTGACACATCCCCATACCAAAGTAATTTATTTGTTCAACATTTTCTCTGCACGCGCAGAGATGGTGCAGAGACGTAAGAGGATGCATCAGTAGTGGAGGGAGGCAGAGTCTTTGTTCTTGTGGAGGAAGCTAGCATTACTTAAGTAAACAATCAATAAGAACATGTAAAAGGGGAAGAAAAAGAAATGGAGGCAGTAAAATCATGGCCAGCATTATGATGGAGATCAAGGAGGAAAACGTAGCTGCACAAACAAAACCACCTTTAGTCTCTCCAACTGCTTTAGATCTTCAGGCTTTGAAACTGCATCAAGATTCATTTGAACACAATCATAGGTCCTTGTTCTTACCAAACTGACTGTGTCAGCCAGGTTTCACATGTTGTTAGGCATACATATCTGAAACCACATAAATGTAGTGAACATGGGCCTCTTTAGCATCTGCCTCTTTGCAGCCAAGCCCCTGCCCCCCCCAAACAGTCGTGAGAAACTGTTGGAGCTCACATTATACAGTAAACGTACAGCTGACAGACCAATACACTAATCCGCATGAACAACCCGCTCTGCAGAGCTACGGGATCAACTCGTCTTTTGGAAAAAGTCGCTGTGATATCTGCAAAATCCTTGTGAGGCCAAGATTCTCCCTTCAAAATGGGATTCATTCCCAAAGCACTTCAGCAGTGTAATTTCTCCTGCACCAGTATCGGAATGGCCTTTCCATTCCCCCACACCAGGAGGCCTTAACGTGATAACACTCACCCTTTGTTCTAACAGTCAAATTTACATAGAGTCAATCCCACAACATTACCTGCTAGCAGACCACATAGAAATTTCTAAAGAAGACAGGCACTGAGCAGGAAGGAAGTGTGCCCCACCCTTACCAGACAGACAGGTCTGGGTGGGGGTGAAGTCCAGGCTCAGGGCTGTTCAGTAACTTTACCTAACTTGGGATGTCAGGTATTTCCCCTTTGCTGGCTCTTTCCTGGGTGGTATCACCTCTTGGCCAGGTTCCACCTGCCCCTTTTGTGATTTTGATATGCATCTCATCATTGTCTTTGCCTATGGAATCTTCCAACTATGTCTATAAAAGCTAGAAACCTTCAGAAGATCATGCCTTATGCTTCTGCTTCTCCTCCTCCTCGCTGCTTCTTCGTGCAAAGGAATAGAGAATAGCGAATTTCTGGTGAGAAGTTTAAAAGGCTTAACCCCAAATTAAACCTCAATAAAAAACTCAACTACACATCATGTGACCCACCTCACCTGAAAGCCAGACGTTCCTAAGAAAGAGTCCATTTCTCCACTTCCTCCTATATCTGCACGTTACGTCTCTTTTAGCTTCTCTACATTGACAGAAGCAACTTGAGAAGGAAGCGGATTATCTTGGTTTACAGTTGAAGCTTACAGTCTCTTGCAGTGGGGATGTCACAGCAGAAGGACCTTGACGGGGTTGGTCACAATTTATTCATGATTAGGAGCCCAAAGCAATGGCAAACACATGCTAGTGGTCAGCTTGCCTTACCCATGTTACCCAGCCCAGCATTCCCTGCTCAGAGTGAGTGGGGCAATTAGCCTACAACTAACATGGGTCCTCATGTCAAAATAACCCCCTACAGGCATGCCCAAAGACCATTTCCCATATGATACCAGGTTCTGGAAAGTTGACACTAACCATCATGAAAGCCTAAATCAAATTACATACTCAAATTTATACATGATAAGTACAATATGATAAATAAATAATACATTATTTATAAAACGCTAGTTCTTCCAGTCTACGAGGAGGTCTCATATTCAAACTAGGAGTCATGACTGGCGTAACATAGCTTCACTCACCCAAGGCTTTGATTAAACAGCAATGCAAAAAGCTTCTAGACAAAGAGTTGTTACACCAGCCAACTTGACAAATGGAAGTGAAAACTTACTATTTCCCACATCGGAGGTGTGTGAGGTTTTGCTGTTCTTGTTTTTGGTTTTTTTGGTTTTTATAGTTTACAAACATGATCCAATGTTTTGAGAAAAAATTGATTCCCTCTGGGAACACTAGTTTTATAACCAGCAAGGAGAAAAAATGTTTTTATAATGTTTCTTCTGTTTCTGATTTGATATCTGTTCCTCACTAGCTGACTGCCACAAGTGAAGAGTGTAGAATGTTCTACTCTTTTAGAGATCACTGCATTGATTTACTTCAGGATCAGGAAGATGCCAGGCAAACACCCATTAAGACACATTCATGTTTAGACATTTTATCAAATGTCCAGAAGCTAATGATTGGGGAAAAACAGAATTTCTTCCTTACCTTTCCCAATTGAAAGATCTTATACCTGAAACTCTAGGAGAGCCAATCAGAAGAGCAGAAATAAAGTGAAAGGCATGCCCATCTGCTGGCAGACCCAAGCCCACTTGGCCTGGCTACCTTAAATTAAATTTTTATCTATTTGTTTCTTTGTTTATTTATCCATTCATTCATTTATTAGAGACATGGTCTCATTGTTACTCAGCCCTTGAACTCAGCTTTATAGCAGAGGATGACTTTGAACTTCTTATCTTCCTGCCTCTGCATCCTGCACCACACAGAGTTTTATGTAGTGCTAAGGGTGGGACCCAGGTTTCAAACATGCTAAGCAAACATTGTCAGTCTTGAACACATTTTTTGTTGTTGTTGTTGTTGTTAAATCACAGTTCTAAGTCTGACTTAGAAATTTTCTAATGAACTGTGGTTCAAACACTGCATAGAACTTTCCAGACATTACAATTTCCTCTAACTCTAAAATGGTCATCAAGGGCTCTCTCCATCCAGCAGCCTCCCTCCTACACACTGTATAGTAAAGCACTAACAGCTATCAAAAGGCTCGATTCCTGAGGCAAGAAGAGTCATGCAGGGATGGGATTCTTCTACCTGGGATTTTTCCAGGGTTTCATTTTTTTCTGTGACGGGGAAGGGGGCACACTCTTCTTTTCTTTTTTTAAAATTTATTTACTGTGCATTGGTGTGAAGGTTTCAGAGACCCTAGAACTGGAGTAAGAGACAGTTGTGAGCTGCCATATGGGTGCTGGGAATTGAACTTGGGTCCTCTGCAAGAGCAGCTTAACTGCTGAGCCATCTCTCCAGCCCCACACCCTCCTTTCAAAGCAAAATCTCACTAATATTTTTGGCTGTCAGTCACTTTTTGCACGAGGAGTTCAGTCCTAGATGCTGTCAGGGTTTGGATGTGAAGTGTTTTTCCACAGCCTCATGTGGAAACACTTGATGCTGTTTTGGAAGATTGAGGAAGTTTTTGTAGGCAGTATCTCACCACAAGAAGTAAACTGGAGGGTAGGTCTTGAAGTTTGATAGTGCTATGGTTTAAGTAAAAATGCTGCAGGTCCCCGAGTGACTGCGGCGAGCAGTGGGCCATGAGACCACGCTGAAGGTCCCTGAAGTGGCAGCAGGTCTCAAGAGCAGCCAGTCCCAGGCAGAGGTGGCACAGTTCCCCAAGTGGCTGCTATGGGCCAGGAGGGGCAATGGGTCCCAGGCAGGAAGCCACATTGCCCAGCGGGTGAGAGACAGAGACGGTAGGCATGCCATGCAGAGTGAGGTTGGATATTTATTTAATGGGTTATGGAGGGGGAAGGGAGAAGGGGAGAAGAGCAGAGAAGGGGAGAGAGAGAAACAAAGAGAGACAGAGAGACTCAAGCTGCAAGCAGGAAGAAAGATCTCCCTGCTTCAGTGGAGGAGGGGGGAGTAGGTGGAGCTTATCTCATAGACCATTACAGATAGCCTAGCCATACCTCTTGCCTGAGCTCCCCTTTCTTCCTGAGGAAGCAGTATGACTAGTTACTTCCCATTCCTGTTAACATAGTGGTCTGCAACCCTTCTTAAGTTGTGAACTAAAATGAGCCTTCCCACCTTTAAGTTGCTTTGATTTCAGCATTGAGAAAATATAAGTAATATAATGATCATGCTTTATAAAATGAATTAAACATGTTTGTTTAAGTGAAAGACTGCAATAAAAGTATATATACACATACATACATATGTATGTATGTTTGAATGTGTGTTAACCAAACTATAAAGCCACTTGGAAAACTGTCTTCATACTGCAGAAGGACTGGACAAGTAGCACAACGTTGGAGTCCTTGCCTGGCAAGGACAAAGCCCTGATTTCTTTTCCCAGCATTGGAAAAGAACATAAGTTTTTGCAGGCAAGTCAGTCAGAAAGATAACCCACATTGCAAATATTTGTGATAGTCTGCTAATAAAAATTATGTGCAATTGATTGATGCACCAATTGTTTGGTTTTTCTGGGGAATAACGGGAAGCCTAAGTACTTCCAGGGACACTTGTCCACAATTCATTCATCTGTAAAAAGCTGGAGGCTTTTTACTCTATATGGGTGCAGTCCACTCAGTATAGACCCAGAGAACAAAGCACAAATGAACTGAATTGATTATATGTCCTTCCTTTCATCTGAGTGTATGGTCTCATATATACAAGACTTGCTCTTATTTTCCAACTTCAATGAACAAAATATAATTTCTTCGTCTCTAACCATGGCAAATTGAATATGGCTTATTTTATGGCTTCCCACAAAGCACTGAAGAGAAAGGCTATGGAACTTTCTGAGAACTCAATGCCATTCAATCAAAGCCATGACCTTGTGTGAACCACTTTCTACATTTTCCTTTTATTTCTTATTTTCAATTCACATCTCTCAAAGCACTAAGTGCCCAGAGAGATATCTTAAGCCTCTCACCTCTTCTGTGAATGGTTCTGAGGATGCGATTTGGAGACTTGAGCTTGAGAACAGCTGTCTTTGTGTTGCATTCTTTGCCCTCTTCTCCCTTCATGTCATAGTGACCCAGAATAATATTTTTCTGCTAAGGGCTATTGTAATTTTATTGATAAACAACCGGACTGCTGATAGATCAAAATTGGTTTCTAATAAGCACTGGAGTGTCATTGCATTGCACTTTAGAATGTCAAAATGCTGTCATTTCAGCTTTGGGCCCAAGAAAATTCAATTATAGGCATAGTAGTAGAAATAAATGCTTCTTTTAAAAAATTTGTCTTGCTGTGCTGAGATATTATCAAAAGTTCTTTCATTCTAAATTTTTCTTTTTCATATATTCAATTTTCCTTGGTAACAGTTTTGTGTTGTCCTCTATAAAAACCCACTTTTCATTCTGTAGAATATTCAGAAGGAGGATCTAATTCATTCTGTCTGAATAAATTTTGTTCTCGTGAACAATAGCATCCAACTCTTTCAGCACACAAAAAGCACATTCTCGAATTAATGACTTCTTGCTGTATATTGTTCCTTATTTTAACCCAGATACTTTAGCCTCCTCTCTCCACTTCCATTTTGATGATATCCCTCCTTAGAAACTGCCTCATGCTTTCATGGCTTAAGTTGTATCTTGGACTGACTCAAATGCTAATGTCTGTACATAGTTCTCAACTGAATCTCACTGGAGAATACCATAACTCCATTGCAGCCGGTAGATGTCTTTACCTAGATTCCTTTGCCTGGATCCCCTCAACCTCAACAGTCCCCAAGTGAAACAGATCTGTGCTTTCTGGGCCAAGTTCTCTTTCAGTCTATCTCTGTCATCCTAAATCCCTGGGTATCAAACCCAATCTTCATCTACTCTCCTCTCCACTTGCTTCACACACTCAGAGGCTCAACTTGCTGATTCTGAAGGATGCCTCCCTGCCTCTCCATTTTGCAACAGCAGAACTCCATGTCAATTGCCCATATCAGTGACTCATCATCATAGATCTCTATTGTTGGTCCTGATAGCCATGATCTGCATCTACCTCCACAGTCCATTCTGTAGGTTATTTTCAACAGCTTCCATTACTCTAATCCATAGAGATCTGCTCACAATTGCTGCAAGAATCAATTCTACATGCGACAGCTCAAGACATCTCTCACTTCACCCTGAGCTAGTTTCACTCTTATTTGCTTCTTTTCCAAGGAGTTGGTTCAGTGATTATTCCAGATGTGACCTTTCAGAAACAGTCTCTGGGGAGTGGCTTACAGATCAGAAACTTTTTAGACATGAATTTTCCATAGCAGTAGAAAGGCAGGGGAAGAAATAGGATTGATTATACAGGGAAGAGGATGAGCTTCCCCATCAAAATAACTTTTTGAAACTGGGATGGCTTTTCAGAGCTGTCCTGAGCTATGGGAGAGAGAAGAATCTGATTGGTCTCACTTTGATACATCATCAGATACAGTTACTTTGAGGAGGGCAGTTTCCTTTAGCAGACACGGCTATCAACATGGCCCTACAACTGATGTCCATCTTCCCATGACATTCCCAGAAGATGAATAAACAAACAAGCCCCGGAAGCAAATCAGAGAAGTATTTCATAATGCCAGTTTATTGGTCACACATCTACAGTTTTGTGGGGTAGTATTTTTTTAAGTTTTGAAGCAGACTGTGCCACAGCTTGAGTGTGGCCCCCAAAAGTCCATGTATTGAGAATCTTGGTTCTTCAGCTTGTTCCTGCTGGGAGGTGGGGACTAGTGAGGGTTTCTTTGGGCATGGAGGATGTATGCTCAAACATGGATTTTTTGGAGAGTGACCAGTAGTAGACTAGTTGGCAACAGGGTGGACTGTTACAAAGCATGCCCCACCCTCATGTCTTACCTTTGCCACACATGCCTCCTTCCCTTCCACTTTCTGCTCTGTGTGGCAGTAGCATGAGCAGATGTGGTCACCTGATCTTTGACTTCCCAGCCTCCAAAACCACATGAAAAATAAACACCTCTTTATTATAATTTAGTTGTGCATAGTTTGTTACAGCCTTAGAAAATGGGCTAAGGCACATTAATGCCTCTGTTTTGGTGATCCTTTCTAATCTTTTATAGGATTAGCTCCAGATTGCATTTTCAGGCTTTCTTGGTGAGGAATTAAAAGCGACATGTGTCACTGTCATGTTGGTATGCTAGAGGCTGGTGTAGAAGGTTCTTCTGTTTATGTGTTGCTTTCATTGGTTGAATAAAGAAACACCTTGGCCTTTTGATAGGGCAGACTTAGATAGGTGGAGTAGACCTAACTGGATGCTGGGAAGAAGGGAAGGACAGTGTGGCAGATGCCATGAAGCTCCTGTCTGAGACTGACACTTGTTAGGATCTTTCCCTAAGCCATGACCTCATGGTGAACACAGATTGGCAGAAATGGGTTAGATCAGGATGTGAGAGTTGGCCAAGAAGAGGCTAGATATAATGGGCCAGGCAGTAATTTAATTAATACAATTTCTGTGTGGTTATTTCGGGGGTTAAGCTAGCCGGGCGGCGGGGAACACGACTCGTGCTCCTTCATACTACGAGAGGCCTGTCTTTCACATGTGTCTTTCTGTCCTGCATCCTGGAAGACCATTAGTGGTAGGACCTTGGACATCTAGTTAGTTCACTGAGATGGTAACTGCTGTTCATGACTGAACAACAACAAAATGGACGAACCATAGGTCCCACTTCTAGACTACTAAACAAGAAAGGAAAACATCTACTGTGTTTAGCCCCTGGTACCTTGGTAACGGTTACTTCAGCTGGACTTAAGTGTCTGAGCATCCAGATGGAGATGCTGCACTCTGTGAGTGTCTATCCCCACTCCTACATGTCCACAGTTCCACCAGCCGTTCAGATCCAGCTCATGACAGTGTGCTACTGTGCCCAGGTTTTCTCCAGCAGCAAGCTGCATCCTTCTCTGTTGACTACCACAGCTATTTATATGTATTTTCCTCACTGAGTAGAATAGTTTCATTACAAATGAAATTCTTTCCACACTCTTACCTTTTCTACCAAGCTAAAATATCCTGCAGGGGTGAGTCTGAGCCTGGTTCTGACTCACCATGTCTAGCCGGAATTCTTCTACTGAGTAGATATTTGCATTATAGGTTAACTCAGTGACATTCCTAATGATAATTGGTATTCTTATAATTTTCCTTAATAAGCTTTGCAACAGGAAACTGTTTAACTCATCACATATAATCAAAAAGTGCCAATTCTTCTTTTCTCCTTTCTGAAAACATCCATCCTTTTCAAGTGAGTGCTCTAGGAATGTGCCTGTAACCTCCCCTCAGAAAAGGCTTGCTAGCTGCCCTGGCTGCACACCCGCTGGGTTCAGTTTTCTGAAAGGGTTGGAATTCCTATTTGGAGAGTGAAGTATTTCAAAAGCAGATCCCCTCCATGTGGATGCTTTCCCCTTGTCCTCATGGTTGGCAATGGCACCAGCTGCACCCAGATAAGCCGCATGTGATTCTAACCTGGGTCTTCTATCTCAGAAGGCTCCTGCCACCCTGCTTGTCCACTTCTTTGGGTCAAATGTGCTATGGTCTGTAGTCTCCTGTGCCCAGGAAGGGACTTAGAATGGAGATCCCTATATCATTATTCTGGCCCTGGTGCTTGCTAGAGCAGTTATTTCAAGGAAGATGCTTCAAATCTGTGACTTTGAGCTTTATCTACGACACAGAGGAACCTGAGTATGGACTCTGGGCTCTCATCCTAGACCTGCTACTGACTTAAGCCCCTGCATTCTCTGTGTATACTAAGAAGTTCTGGAAGGATCAAGAGTGAGGTCATGATGTTTGATGAAGTGACTCAGGGTGTGTGACCCTTTGATGATGTATCTGATAGGTGGAGTTGCAGGAAGGCCCCCAAGATACTGACCTATCCTTTTCTGGATCTATTGGCATGCGGAACATGCACATAGAACATGCGCGCGCACACACACAGATGCATACAGATAGAATGTCAACCCCTCTTCCAAGGACATCTTTGTACAATGCTCTCCCCCAATCGGGGGAGAGAGGACAATGACAAGAAAATAAAAGACCATAGGGAAACATTAAAGAGATTACAGGTTGATTAGAGTACAGTGATATTCACTTTCATTTTTAAGATTTTATTTGTTTTCTAAATCTAAAAATCTCTATATGTAGGTTTTTATAATTAGTAAGGAAATAATTGCTTTAAACAACTAGCAGCTGTCCTTTCCTGCTGTGTTTTGAGATTTTGCATCTCTTAGGCTAAGAATTTAATTTCACTGACACAGGAAACATGAGGATGCTGGGGTTAACCCTATAGATAAACAGGCCTTGAAAATCAACAATAGAAAGAAAGGTCTTATAAAAGTGGATCCAGTCGGATACTGGAGGATGCTGCACAACACACATTTGTAATCAACCAGAGCACTCTCCGATAGTAGCTGTGACTCTGGGCTCAACTGGTAGCACTGTCACCCAGACTGGAAGCAAGGCCACATGTGTGTTCTCATAGGAAAACTAACGTATTTAATATGTCCTGTTAGTTTAAGCTTACTTGCTTTGGAAGGACCAGCAGGCTATGAGAAGATTGTTTCCATTTCTACTGTCTTGATCCATATAGGCTTTTTTTTTTATAACATCTTTGATACTAGAGAAATGGATTATGTAAAAATCTGGGTTCTAACTATTCTAGGAAAATAAATGGAATGGGCAAGGGCAGGCCCACTTTCCATCGAGTGACAATTGGCTGGATCTGAGCAGAAACTGCTTCCTTCAGGACGAGATGTGTGCTATCCAGCGCAGCTTGACCGTCCTCATCCCTTCTGGCTCTCCTGTTCAACTTGGTAACCAACTTTCCTGCAGAAATTTTGCTTTGTGATCCTTGCATTGTAACCACTTTGCCTACACAGGAAACGCGCATGAAGCTGTCACATGAGATGGCCACACTATTCACTGCCTCTCTATGAGTTACAATGATATTAGAAGACTATGGCCCTTAGGGAAACAGAGGCCTCTCTGCTGTAACCTACAATCCATGTCACTTTTTTCTGTCTTGATCCAAAGACCAGGAACTGAAGGGGCAACTCTGCTTCAGGCTCCTCTACCCCCTAGAGGCTAGAGGCTATTGAAAGCTCCAGAGAGCCCTGAAGGACTCTTGATGCACTTGTGATCATGCAAGATGCAGAGATTTTTGTTTTATTTTGCCATTTTTGAAGGACTGCATTAACATTCCAATTGGGCTTTCAGTGATCATGCTTAAGATATTCCTCTACAAGTGGACTCTGGTGTCATGACTTGTCATAACAACCACACCAGTGCATATATTAACAAGGGGTCATAGCATTTCCTGTGTGTGGCTACAGACTTATAGGCAGGGAGCCAGACCGGCTAATGCATTTCTTAGAAGAGCGATCTTGCCTCCAAGGTAAAACAGAGAAGCAAACTCTAATTTGGTTGGCTGCCCTTAGAAAATGATGCTGACCCTTCATAAATACAAAGACTTACTAAATGATGCTTTAACCATTTATGATTCTTCTCCATTCTCTCACTCCTGATTGAGCTTAGCCAGTATCTTTATGGTCAGAAAAAAAAATACTACAAGGTTCACAGTTCAAGTGAAGAAGTTCTCTTTGTCATTACTGATCATCCCAATACAGAAGACATATTCATAATGAGCACCTTAGTGAGAAAATATCCAAAAATATAAAGTTCTAACAGACATATTAACCTGGACATAAGCAAGATACCCCAAAATTTGGATTTGACAATTACATCTGAACCTTACTAGATATTCTATCTCCAAGCATTTATGAGCAAACATTCCCACCAAAATAAGTTAGCTACTGCTGAATATAACTTGGCATTAGATCCTTTGGCACAATCTTTTGCTGAAATACCTCCTCCTTTTTGAAGTCATCATAATCCCAAGCGTAGGAAAAGCCTCCCTCCTCCCTAGAACCTCTGATGTGCATCGAGAGTGAATGATGTCATTGTCAGAAGATGTGCTCTGCTCACAAGATTGAGATCTCATCACTGTGTTTATGGTATGGAATAGTCCTAGACTCACACTCAACCAGAGTTGTCAAAGCTGAGATGGTGGACGAGGGCAGAAAAGGAGACTCAAGCTGGACACATCAGACACTTGGGTCTACTTACCTCAAAGGTCTGGCTCCTTCTATGAGGCCTGTGTCTTCATTGCTTCTGTGACTTGAGTATGGTTTTCATTTTATTAGTGATGAAGTCTAAATATCTTTTCAAATACATCAAAAGTCACTTTTGTCAGGAAGCCCCCTATACCCATCTCTTCATTTTCCCTCTTACTTACACTCTCCAATAATTAATTTCTTACTTTGGGCTCAAAGACTTCTACTTAATGTTTTTCTCTTGGTGATTAACTGAGCAACTGGAAGGTGAGAGCATTCTTGTCTTTTTTCATCTTCTAAACTCTTATCACAAAGCACAGACTTTTGGGTGGATGAACGGATAAGAAATCTCTGGCTCTTTCATGTTAATATCAAGATACCTACCTTAAATTTTAAGTTATTCAGAAATTCTATCTTGAGCAAATAGATCATCTACTTAATTGAGCTCTTATTTAGGAAGTTTTCTGAGTCCCATTTCTGGGTCACTTTTTTTCTGTTGCTGCTATCAAGGGAGAATGAGCAACTCATTTCAATGTCAGCCTCAAAAACAGGACAACCTAAGGACAGTATATCACAGATTCAGATCATTCCTTTAAACAGCACTATGCTTACTTTCTTAAGTATGTTATTTGTGATATTTAAGTGTTTCTGTATTTCCTTTATTACATGAAATTACACAGAAACAAAAGAATAAGAGATAATGGACACAAAATTTTGAGACAGTCATTCAGACTCGGTAGATAGGGAAACTTTAAGATGACTAAGGGGAAGAGGAGAGTCAGTTAGACTTGAAAAGCAAATGGTTGAGGTCATGAGGTCAGCAGCACATAGATTCATTATTGAGTCTATAAAGTTTCCTTCGGAAATAGAGAAGGCTTCTAGACTTTAGTGATGAAAGGAGTGAAATCAGCAGCTGTGTGTGTCTGGGCTCTATCACACAGATAAATAAGACACACTTGCTGGATGCAGGGAAGAGATATTGAAGATGTTCACCAGGAAGGATGTAAGTTGGTGGCTAATTTTATATGAGCTGTCAAGGTAACTTACTTTAAGTATGTCTGATAATGTAATGTACACTAACCTCCTCCTCCTTCGTCCTCCTTTCACCTCCTCCCCACCTCCTCCTCTCTCTCCTGCGCTCTCTCTCCCTCCCTCTCTCTCTCTCTCTCTCTCTCTCTCTCTCTCTCTCTCTCTCTCTCTCTCTGTGTGTGTGTGTGTGTGTGTGTACACACACACCTTCATTGTTAATTTGCTACCAAATCAAAGTGTGGATGTCATTGCTGGCCATCAACTCTTTAAACTCAGATGACAGACACTAAAAACACAAAATAAAATCAACAGTGATATGATTCTCACTATTTTCTTTTTGCTCATGATTCATATGAGGCAAAGGACTTCCAGTGACCCCAAAAAAGTTCTAATCCAGAACATGTTTACCATTAACCAGAGATTTTATTTTGCTCTATTGACTGCTTTGATTTTCAATGAGCCTTTGATTGAGACTGCTAAATCCCAGATGATATCAGGCACGTGGCCACTTAACCAATTATGCAAGAAAACACAGAGACAAGAGTTAAGAAAAACCAATCAAAGAACAAAGCTACAGCATTCTACAATAACAAAAGTTTTAATGTACACTCAACTAAAAGATGCATATAAGGATGACAGAATCTCCGTTCACAGGCAGCTAACAGGATTAGAATTTATCAAACAAAAGTTCAGGTTGTGCATTTCAAGATTACAAACTATTAAAGTTTAAGCAGAAAAATAAAATTAACAATGGAAGCATTAATGACCTTAAAATGGGATGGGATGATTAAAGAAAGAATTCAAGTATTATTGTAAAGTTTTTCAGACATCATCTCTGAAAAGCTGTGCATTTCCCATCTTTGCATAGTGAAAACAAAAGACAGCATGTCACTTGGCAAAATTCCATAGCTCTATGTAATTCATGTTTCAAACATGCACCTATGTGTACTGCTCACTTAGCTGGGAGGAGTAGCTCTAATTCAGTGGGCTCATGCACTACCCCAAGTGAGCAACGAAGTTAGCGCACACCTCCTCCTCCAGGTGTCATTCATTATCGCAGCAAAAGAATAGCAAGTGAAATGGGAACTTGGTCTTCACTGGGCAATCTTGTTGGGTAACATTAAACAATGGCCAGCTTGTGCTCTGAATTCAATGAATAAGAAGGAGTGTTCACACCAAGAATAAATGGCAGGTGCAAGAGAAAAGGTGGCGAAGGGTTTGAAACTACATAACCTGACCCCACTGAAAATGACTCTAACCCATTGTGTGCGGTATGACTGCACTGCCCTTCATGTCCGTACACACATAGCTTAAAACTTGTGCATTTTACACACACACACACACACACACACACACACACAATTTAACATTGGAGCATAGGTTTGGCTACCTATGAAACTGTCAGTGTGACCAAAAGTTACACTGACATTTGTATATGTACATAACATTTGGGGACCACTGTGGTCTGATTTAAAACATAACATCGCACATTTACAATGTTGTTTGTGAAATGCTCAGAAGTTAACAATAGAGATCTGGTTTCTAACTGGCATGGTTTCGTGTCCAATAAAGTCACACGGTGCCTCGGAAATGGTGAAATGAGCCCAGTGTGGAGGTCAGCTGCTTGGTATGAGTGGACCCCTTAACAGTGCAACAACAGGGAGCGATGCCAAGTTACCTGGATTTTCTCCACCCTTCCTCCAAGCTGAGCCACTGCCTTTCCATAAAGGGGTGCAACCTGTGTCTTATAAAACCAGGAATAAGGCCAATAAGCCTTATAGATAGCCCTGTTGTCTCTATATAAGCAAACAGCAAGCTCAAGCAAGAGACTGCATACCTGCATAGCACCTGATTCCCAGAAAGCCACCGAGGACTCGGATGTTAGGTTATGGTCTGGGGTAGTATGTAGCAATCAAGATGTCTGTGCTGCGAGTGTGAAACTTCAGTAACTAAAGATACCTGTGAGGGAGGAGGGGAAACTCTAGCTCTAAGCAGCCCATTTTCAGGAAATCCTCCCTTGTAGCAAGAAAATGTAAAACTCACTGCATGAGTCTTGTTGGAAAGGGGTTTAGAGCTAAGTGCAGATCTTGGGGGTTTAAATTCTAGATGGGGTTCACTGAGGCCATCCTGTACAAGTCTGAAGATCTAAGCAAAGACGGCATAGAATTTCTTCAGTAACTTGTTGCCCTAACACTTCAGTGGAGGCTGTCCTAGCCACACGTTAAAGAAGGAATGGGTGAAGGAAAGGTGAGGGAAATCCAGAGTCTCAGGAATGCCAAGATCCTCTCTCCCCAGATACTGGAGGGAAGAAAAAGAGTGTGGGTTCATTTGTGCTAGAACCTCATTACAGCCCACCAGAGTCCACAGGCCAGATAGACGCTGAGGGCCAAGCTGAATGACGGGCCGAAGTGACCAGAAAGCTACCCGCTACCCTGCCCCATCACACTGGCGTTCTGAGGCAGGAGGATGAAGCATAAATGCAATTTGACAAAAGTATATAGGAACAGAATGGAAAGCTTAACTTTTCTCCAAGCTTTCAACATTTAAAAATTATTAATTTTTATTTAAGGCTTTAAGTTTCTCCTCCTTTCACATTTCAGACAGGGAAAGAGAACTGGCTAAAGCAAAAACTAAAATCACGAGCTTGGCACTTTTGTGATTCATTTGAGAAGGGTCTCTGTTTTCTTACATTATATACATGTGCTTATGATGACATCAAAAATTTGAGACTCATCAGAACATATACACTCACATTTACATAATTTTTGTGTTCTTGATATGGGTTGTTTTGTGTCCTCTGCTTCTTTTTTCTTAATTTTGGTTTCAAGCATAATAGCTGTGTTTTGTGCCCAAACTCTCTGTATCTGGGGCTACATCTGTTTTGTTAAGCAAGCCCCAAAATCATTGGACATGTTATAAGAGAGGACAGAGAAAATGAAGAAAAGAAAATGAGAGAAAAGAGAAAAAGAGGACGTGGAGCAAGCAACAACTCATGTAGGGAGAAAACATTCCAATAGAGACAGGTGAAAATGGCATGTCAAAATCTCCTATTTCCATATTTACATTTATAAAAGAACTATACAACAGCATTGTTCAAATTCCAGATCCTATTTCCAGAGGATGCTTGGTCCAGGAGAGAAAATGATGGGGGAAGGGAATTCAGCAAGAGTGTGGTCTGGCTCAGTGCTGCCCTGGGTTGGTCTAGAGCAGGAGGGAGGTGAGGGAAAGGGATGGGGTGGGGGAGGGTGGAGAGGATACGGAAGTGGGATAGAGGGAGGAGGCATTATCCAGGCCTAGGCAACTTTCTGTGTGTTCATCTGTCATCTTCCCCTTAGGACTTCCACTGTAGGTTTTGCTGAAGATTGGCTTGCTAGCTTGATATTATATATGCCATGCAGTTTTTTTATCCTTTCCAAAATTGGATCTTCATGCCACTGGAGTTTGTCTTTGATAGTAAAGGGGAAAAGTCCTGCCCAATCCCGATCACTTGGAAGATATTAAGTGTCAGCTAAAGGGGAAATCATTTGCTATGTGTTCTTTTATTGCACTTTGCTGTTGTTCCTTTCTCCTTTACTTAAAAAGAAAAAAAATAAAGGATTCTGAACAGTTTTTTTTTTAATGACATGGTCTTTAACCCCCTCCCCTTTATTGACAGGTGACAGGAGGGTTTACTTGAAGTTGTTTCCAAAAGGGACAGTTGTCTCGTACCCCATCCCCATTTCCACATTTAAGTTCCGAAGTTATTACCACCCAATGGTCTGGTTTACAGACTTCAGAGTTCCGGCAGCATGGCTGAAAACCCGGCACACCCAGAACCCAACAGTACAAGGTGGCGTTCCTCCGGTGCAGCTGATTCAGATGGGGCCTTGCTGAGTAGGATCGAACCTCCTCTTCTTGACGTTTCTTCCAGAGTACATTAAAAGGAGATTCGGGAAAAGGGAAAGAAAGGCCACAATATTAATCAGATGACGCTGAGGGATAAATGATGACAACAACGGTGCTAGTCCCAGAGCGGAGTAGCCAGCTCACACAGAGGCAGTCTCCAAAGTAGCCCAGAACACGGAAGAGCTAATGTGCTGGGATGTCTTTCCGCTTCCCCACGAGATGCCAAACTTTGGGGAAGAGCAAGAGAAACTTCAAATTATTCATTTTCAGTCACAAATTGGACCAATTCCAGAAGTAAATGCCATTGCTAATTGATCCGAGGAAAAGCACTACAGGATAGCCCCTTCGGTGCTTCCTCCCGAGGGAACGAAGAACAACCCAGAAGGTCCTGCAGTGGTTTCCTCCGAGCCCCCAGAGTTCTGTAGCAGTGGCAAAAGCCTTGCTGTGCCTGGTTATTTCTGCCTTGGGTGTGTGAGGTGGGATTCCACTATGGAACAAGCACTTTTAATGATGGAAAGTTGGCAGACAGAGTGCACAGGGAGGTGGTACACTCAGGAGGATGAACACAGGCTGGGTTAGCCAAGCAAATGCAGCAGTTAAGCTCTGCTGAGAGGAGCAAGTTCAAATGCCTTGCTCACAGTGTCCAGTCTCCTAAAAAGTGACGAGAGAGAGAGAGAGAGAGAGAGAGAGAGAGAGAGAGAGAGAGAACCAGCAAGACACAACAAGGCAACAGCATGAGTTGACTATACCCTCCCCATAGTCTGGCTTCATGTGGGGCATCAAGCAAGGGGCTCATGCATTAGTCTGCAGACTGGCAGGTGCAACACTGCCGCCACCAAGGCATCATGCAAAATTGGAGACTGAGGAGCCCTCTGCTCCCTCATTCCCATGCCCACATACTCGGGGCCAACTGGATGCCTTCACAGGCCCTAGGCACCAAAACATTGCAGTAGACTCCTCCTCACCCACGTCCTTCCAAGCAGAAACACAACCAAAGCTTAAAGCAGGCAGAAAAGTGCGCTGCGAAGTTCCTGTCTTTCCCAGAAGGCCCACTTGGCTGCTTCTCTTTTGAAATATCAAGCATTGCCGTCTTCAACAAAAATATCCCTTTTCTTATTTTCTGAAACTGCCATTGAAAAGTTTTTCATGAAAGCTTGGGCATGTTGTACTCTGGCCTAGCAACTTAATTCACGGCTGTAAACACTCTTGGCATTAGGGTTGCTGACTTTTCGCACCACCCCGTCCTCTGTGAAGTCCATGATCTTGAGCACAGGCATCGCTGACTGCACCGGAAGCATAGGTAAGGATGAATGGGACATCTCTATAATGTGTCTGTCACCAAATAAACTCCGTGGAGCTCAGGATCTGCATCTGCCATCAAGCCTTGTGCTCTCTGAGAAGATGTTTAAGAGAGGTAGTCCCTACTAAAGACTCAGGGAAGAGAAACACCAACTGCCTGACCTTGAGAAATTAAGGAAAGATCTAAAATTCTCGTTCAGCCTAGTATCCAGGAAACTCTAGTGTCCAAAACTGTGTGTTCCTCTTAAATGTCAGATTTTGAAACTTAGATTGCACTCTTCCCATAGAACAACAGTCTACAGGGTTACCAGAATCTTCGGCCAGACTAAGAAGTCGTTACTCTATGGAGCCCTATGTTTTCTCTGAACAGGACCAACAGCAGACTGGAGGACATTTTCTCTTCCACTGAAGTCCCAGCAGTGGAGAAAGCAAGCTGCAGCACAGGGGAGAGGGAAACCAGAGATGAGCAGAGAAAGAACCCTGCAAGCCCTCTGTGAGGTTGCTTCACAGTTAAGCCATACCTCCGCTGGGGGCCACTATACATTGAACACTGCCTCTCCTGGATTTTCCACACGTTCATAAGGCTCTTTCTGTTCAGCTTTAGTGTGGAAGTGAAAGCTATGAGTCCTTGCTGGCTCCCTTCCCAAACTGTTTTCTCTGAATGCCCTCTGCTCACTGAATTTTGAAGGTAACTTTGCTATTACAACCAGAAAGGTATTTCTGGACCATTGTAAAATATCAGCATGATCCCTTAGGATTACCATGACACCATTCTTACGAATTTTTTTGTACTTGTGGAAAATCTAAGCTTTTGCGTAAATGCATGTAATTATATACATCCACATGACATTAAAATCTCTAGGTAACACCAGATGGGTCTTCTGACAAGGATGGAAAGTTTTCTACTAGTATAACCTTTAACAGAATTGTGTGTGACGTACGTAAGTGTGTTCATTCATGCCCAATGCCCTGGGATTGAGGAAGAGAGCACCAGCTCTGCTGGAACTGGAGTTTAGACAGTTGCAAGCTACCATTTGGGAACCAAACCCCAGTCCTCTGCGAGAGCACCGAGTGCTCTTAACTGCCGACCCAGTTCCAGCCACTTATTGTCACATTCTTTATCCTAGTCCCTATGCCCATCACCAGAGACACCCCCCCCCACACACACACACACAACCTCTAGGCTACCTTACATTGAGCTCATTTTCTTGGGGGTTTGAGTAAGGAAAGTCATGCATGTTCTTGGTTGGCCTGGCATCATGGTGATGTATGAAGAATAAAGGGTCTAATCCAAGTGTCATGGACAATAAGGGAATGTGACTCTGTACTGGAATATGACATTGAATTTAGAAGTGAAAGCAACAATTTAGTTATTCTGCTCATAGAGAAACTGGATAAAGTTTATTCTACTTCCTAACTTCAAGAAAATTAAAATAATAATTTCCTTCCCCATCAAGATTCAGTTATTTTTCTGACTATAACCCTTCAACTGTCATTTTAGAAGAGGACCAACTATGACAATCTTTCATTTGGATAAGAAATGGAATACAATGGAGCCCAGGCTAACAAAAAATGGTTTAGAGCTAAGAGAGTGCTAATGCAACTGCTTTCTCAGAGAGAGACCCACCTGCGATCATCACAGGCTTGATAAAGGAACATCTCAGCAAGAACTGCCCTAAGAGGGCACATAACTGCCCATACAGTCTCTGCTGGTAATGGTGGAAACCCGTTTGCCATTGGAACCTATAGAGACCAGATGGGATACTGGGGCAATACAAAGACATTGTAACACAGTGGAAGGGCCCACACTCACTCTGGGATCGATGCCAGCTGCAGGAAGAAGGGGGCAGGTCGGTGTGGCAGCTGCAGGAAGAGGGGGGCAGGTCGGTGTGGCAGAGAAATGCAGCTGCAGGAAGAGGGGGGCAGGTCGGTGTGCCAGAGAAATGCAGCTGCAGGAAGAGGGGGGCAGGTCGGTGTGCCAGAGAAATGCAGCTGCAGGAAGAGGGGGGCAGGTCGGTGTGCCAGAGAAATGCAGCTGCAGGAAGGGGGGGCAAGTCAGTGTGTCAGAGAAATACAGCTGCAGGAAGAGGGGGGCAGGTCGGTGTGTCAGAGAAATGCAGCTGCAGGAAGAGGGGGCAGGTCGGTGTGCCAAAGAAATGCAGCTGCAGGAAGGTGGGGGGCAGGTCGGTGTGTCATAGCTTATGTTTGTTTTTCACAAAATGCCTCAGAAGTAACCACAAGATTCTCAACACCTGGAAACTTAGCCATTCAGTCAAGCCTTAGTACCCTCCAGACCTCAAAACATGGAGCCTGACTTTACCCAGCATTACTGCATGCCCATTTGACACCACTCGATATATCTGAATGCATGAATGTAATAACAAGAATCCCAACAAAGAGTACTTTTTTCTTTTTTTGGGAATTCTACAACTTTGCATGTGGAAGGCCTGTGTACGTTAACCAAAGGTTTCAGGCTCTATGATGTGAAAAGAAGCAACCTAAATTTGTGTTAATTTCAGATCACAATAATTCTGATACATTTGCGTAATGTTATGAACATAAAGTGCACCCCTCCACATATCCGCATCCTCCCAAAGTCCTGTCTTTCAACATCTAACTCACAAGTGTGCTGTAAGGAAAGAATCGGTGAGACAATGGTGAGTGACAGCATGGTTGTGTCCCTTGCCGGTCTCTGTACGCCTCTGCAGGTAAAGGATGGTTGTGACTCTCCTCCACATCATCTAACGGGAAAAGTGCTCGCTCCCGATCAAGCTGTTCTCACCTCAAAGTTTACCCACCCTCAAAGGTTCCAGGCAACTTTGCTCTCTCCTCCTCCAGGAATAATGCCCCATTTCAGGAAGGATTTCCAACAGCACCACCTAGAACAATCCTCTTTACAGCTATTTCCAATTTCTGCTTCTAAAGGAAACTTTTTATTTACACTGGACTCAGTACTTCAAATTATCTCTAATTGTCTTCAAAAGTGTCCACGCGGTAGGAAAACTTGAGCGTTACTGCTGAGCACGGCCAGCCTTCCATTGTGAGGTAGGAATAACAGTTCACAGCTCAAGAAAAACTACCAAAGTAAACAGCGTGGTAACTCGTAGCATGGAGTACAAGAGCGTCTCCAAATTCCAGTTCCAGAAATTAAACAAGGAGAAGTTAGAGCTCTGAGAAACACTCTTGGCCTGCTGTCCCCAAGGCGTCAAAGAATTTACGGCACATTTTGTGCAGGGTTGTGCCTTTCTACACTTTATCAGAAGTGACAGCAGGAAATCAGAAGGGACTTTAACTGGGCTCACCCGGAAGTATCCCTGTAGCACAGTCCCCACACAAAGTTGTCAACTCCTCATCCTGTGCCCTGCTCTTCTGATGACTGCACAGCCCTCTTCGCACAGAACCTAACCCACAAATGGACACAGTGATAAAGGCTTCTCCCCAGGACATGCAGTTCAAGCTGAGAGCCAGCCAGGCTGCTGTTTGAGGTCCTGCTACAGAAGAATGCGCTCAATGCGCTCTCGTCAAGACAAGGAAGCGTGCATCTGGCATCGCATGGCACTGGGTGGCCATGGAGCGCAGGACACAGTTTCTTGGGCCTTTGAAATGAATGCTTCTTAAAGCTAAGGAGGTGCACGCCACAGAATGAGCCGATTTTCTTTTCTGGAGGCGTATGTAATTTTTTGAAAGGAAGCATTATAAATAGAATGCACAATTTCTATACTATATGGTGATTTTTTTTCACAGTAGTGGGACACTGAGAAAAGTTTTCCCCTGCAATGGGGAAAATCCAAAGGAAAACACACCACTTCTATTCCCCTTAGGTGATCCAGGATGGACAATGGTCTCATTCAAATGAGAAAAAAATCCAAATATGAGGGGCCTGTTGAGTTTGTGTGCTTCTGCCAGCATGCTGATGAGAACAGTGCTGTTTCACTAGTGCAGCTTTCGAGACAGCTGTGTAGAAACCAAGTGCCATTTGATAAAACATTCCAAATGCGATGGACTTATCCATTAAATCTTAACACCATAACAAATTAGCGGAAAAGGTTCATTTATTTTTGTCATATCTTGGTATCTTTTCTTTCATAATCAACTTCTATAATATTTTAACTGGTTTAATGAAGGCCACGACATGTTCATTGCAAACAAACCTTCTTCCGTTGAGTGGCTGCATAGAAGCAAAGTGGGGGTTTTGGTTTGACTACAGGTTTTATTTCCCACTTAAATTCACCCCAAACAATCTAGATAAAACTTAATTTATGAAAGAGACTATATGGCAGAGGAAGGCTTACCTACAAATAATCAAAACCAGGCCACCAGAGCTCAAAACGTATGGAAGTGACTCTATTAAATCTGAGATTCAAAATATCCAGAATAGATAAACCATAAATCAGTTTAAAAATGTTAAACACAATAGGGTTTATCTGTGATTATCAGTATGGTCTACTTTGATAATCTTGGTTATCAACATGCAATCCAAATTTAAAGTCAGTAGGAAAGCGTAGCAGGCCACTCAGCTATGTAAATGTTACAGTGAAGGCCACAAAGCCGTTGCTTTCACATTTTGTTAGTTAGAGAAATAATAAAAGTATTTTATCAAGTATTTGTAAGTAAATAATGAAGGTCTTCAAATTACAAGCTCATGCTCTTCCTTTCTAACCCACTGCTGGGTAAAAGCACACTCTTAACAACAAAGTCTCGTAGCAGGAACTCAAAACCAGGCTATGTAAGCAGAAAAGAGAGGTGCCCGAGCCACTGAGAAAAAGACATGCGGCATTGCTTACTTAAATCCCCAGCCTGTGCCCCCAAGGACAATAGCTGCTACCAGGATGGCACCAGCGATGGAGCCTATTATGAGATTGGTGGCACTAGGACCTGTGACAAAGGATCATGAGAAGAAAGTCATGTGAGCCAACTACTTTCATTACCACAACGGAAAGGCAGGTAAGCAGCTTCAGGAACTAAAACCCAGCTGTGCAAGGTCCCTAAATGTGTTCATTGCTTTCTTGTGTTGGCTTTAATCCCATGTCGGTGCCTCCATCAGTGATTGGTTGGATTCATTGCCTTTGAATCTACCCTTTCTTTGCCACTGATGTTAAATTCATCTTCCTGAAAACCTGAAACAGAGCAGCCCCATCTGCTTTCAGGGCACGTGTGTTGTCTTTTCCTCCCCTTTCCCCATATCATAAATCAAACAGGTTTGTGCAAATAAAGAACAGGGCTCCATTAGCACCAGCTCCAGCTGATTGTCAAATACAGGAGATAAATGATTCTGTGACCGTGCTTCTCCAGGCAACAAGACAACCAACACAGCACATTCTTGATTTTTTTTGTTGTTGTTGTTCTATTCTGGGAGACAGGGAGAATTTAGTCAGAAAAGATCAACCAATAAAGATTTGGTTTTGAAATTTTGTCCTCAGATATTTCTTCCTGGTTCTTCAGTGTTAAACCCCCTAAATGGGCTTGCAGGAACAGGAGACCTAAAATTTATAAGAGTAATCTCTAGGAAACAGAGGAGGGGAAAGACTTTTTTACATTCCATTTGAGAGTATCTTTTAACTTTTCATTTCTCACTGAGAAACCTGAAATGTGGCAACATATTTGAGAAGTGGAGAAGACGTCAAAGAGGACAACATGAAGTAGAGACCGCCATTGAGAAGTTGGTAGAAACTACAGCAACTCCACTCTCCTCCTGCACTTGTCCCTTAAAGATCAAAACAATGTTACATGTAGTTTGAATGTTTAAGCTGAGAATGAAATTTCACATCCTCCAGGATCTAACTATGCATACACTACTGTGCTCCCTAAAACCCAAATATCTCCAAGTGCCCGTAAGTCACAAACTAGCCAATTTTGCTAGTTTTCCTAAAACCCTTAGGTTTATTACAGACATTCATTGCCAGACAGAAGAAACTTTCTTCTCTCTTTACAGTAGTGGACACCAATGACATCATCACAACTGTGATGGTTCTGCCCAGAAACCACGCAGAACTAGAGGTGGGAGTGGGTGTGTAGAAGGTGGTACAACAGTTGCAAGATGGAATCTTTCTTGGTTCCTGGGTTTTGACATGCTCTTAAACCACAGAGGGTCTATAGAACATGATTCTCAGTAGCCTTTGGAGATGGATCAAGGATAATGAATGACAGTAATGAGAATGATAAATGCCTTTGAGAGACTGCATAGTGAGCACCAACTCCACTCATATCTGACATATCTCACTGATTCCTCACCAAGGAACATGTGAGGCAGGAATGTGGGCTATCCTGACTTCAAGACTTGTATTATAAATCAAGGGTCAGCAGACTGGAGCCTGTAGACCAAATTTGTCCTCGCTATCTGTTAGGGCAAAGACATTTTGCTGTAGCAAAGCCATGCTTTTCTTTTTAAACCTACATACTGACTGTGGCTGCTTTTGGCAGCAACGTTGAATGGTTGTGATAGATACCTTGCAGCTAGGAAGGCAAAACTATGGACACCTGGCCTGTCACAGAAAGTTGGTGAATGACTGCTCTGACGAAACGTCACTCTACTTCCCACATTTCCTTCCACTTCTCCACGGTGCAATCTGAAGAAATCGCTTTTTCAAAAGTAGTCATAGTACCATGTATGCGCCTACACTCAAGTCAGCTTGCATTTTGTTGGCTCAGGAAACAGGTTGGAATCAAATTGAATACAGAATCCATGAGAAGTAATTTCTGGTGTACAGTGCTAAACTAAGGAGTAGAGATTTGGAAATTAAATCTGCCCCTGGAAGCCTTACTGATTAAGTGAACATTGCACCATCAATTAATCCAGGAAGTATTAAAACTATGTGGTACTATATGGTTCTATAAGTTTATTACTTATCAATTACAAATAGATGGAACTTGAAGAGGGAAAGTCAGTAATCCACCAGACGGAACGTTCATCAAACAAGAACAACATAACTTATTTTTATGGAAACAATGCACACTTACACACTTACCTGTCACAAGCATAAATAGCAACAAATTAGCCACACTGGAAAGGATGGATGGGAACAAATGCTGGCAACAGGGCTGTTTACAACAAAGGTTTCTTTTTTGGTGTGTGTGTGTGTGTGTGTGTGTGTGTGTGTGTGTGTGTGTGTGTGTGTGTGTCAGGGGGAGGGGGTCCTATCCATCTCTAAGGCTTGAAGGATGACCTGAATTTACTGCTTTAGCTGTATCAGAAGGCACTGAAACTGTGGCCACTAAACATCAGTTGAGAGGATCTATTGAAAACTACCTTTCTTCTTAGAAGAATTTCACATAAATTTCCATGCCTAGAATTTGGCCCTGGGATAGGAACATTTAGCCAACAGTCACAAGGTGAATCTTTCAGAAATAAGTCCTTGTAGTCAAACACATTAGCACTGTTACATGCTTCATTTCTCACAGATAAAAAGAAATACAAGCCCCTTTCCAGTGTTCCTCCCTCTCTCCTGATCTAACTAGCTTCACAGACTATATTGATGGAACACGAGTTAAAGGGCATATGGCTAAGCTGGGCATGAGGGCTCATATCTGTAATCCCAGCACTTAGGAATCTGAGGCAGAAGGGTTGCTGCAAGGTCAAGGCTAGCCTTGACTACACAATTAAGTTCCAGATGAGCAAAACAATTGAGTGAGACAAGACTCTGTCTCAATATCATTTTGGAAAGATCCGAGGCTGGCCAGGCCTTCTGACTACAGCAGAACAGCTTCATGTGTAACCTACACCCCTGCTCCCCTCCTACTGCTATCTTGTGCCCAAATTGCCTGACTCAAATATGTAAGGAGAGCTGATGTGCCCCCAACTGGTGCAACTGAGGGCTGTGCTGACAGTGGGCATGCATACTCTTTGGGCTAAGTAAAGGATAGCTGGTGTCTCCTTAAGACTCTGATAATTCATTCTTTGGCCACTATAAAGTGCTAGCAGATCCCCAGTACACAGAAACACAATGCGTGACTCCTGTCACGTGTATGTAAATGCTCTCTGAGTAATGAGGAGAAACAGGCTTCCTGATAAGCTAGCCCGTGCCTAGCAACCTCAGTCATCCAGAGGGTCAAGTGCAGTGAGAGCTACATTCAAGCCTCGGGAGCGTCTAATGGGTAAGTGACACACGACACACTGGGTAGACACCGCATATTTGAAAGACAAACCAAGCAGATGAATTGCAGCTGTTCCCTAAAATTGTGTGGGTTTGAAATCAATATATTTTCATTTTTCATGTTTCTTGCTCCAGTGTTTATGAAAACTTCAAAGTTGAACTATGAACCAATGCTATAACAACAAAGAAGAAAGGAAGAAAAAAGAAAAAGAAAGCAGTGTCCTTAATGTCTTCTTTTGAAAAACTGAGTTGAAGCCTTCTATATCATTCTAAACAAATAGAAAAGCAATCAGTGGCTATCATTATCACCATCTTTAAAAAGTGTGATAGCTGTTGATATTTCCAACTGTATATAGATATATATATATAGATTAATTTGAGTAGTAAAGGTAACTTTATTATAATGCTTCTATAAAACTCTCACACAAAATCATTTTGCCAATTAATAGAAAAAAATTAAGATCCGTACAAGTGGGAGAGCAAAGGAAGCTTTGGGCTCTTGTCTTAATTGTGAATAAGTACCCCAATATTGTTTTATGCCCCACATTGTTCCAGACAGGAGAAGGTTCTAATGTGCATGAGAAAATCACAAGACACAAAGACGTCCACATCACACCACAGACCACACCAGCACAGGAAATGACCAACAAGACCAAACATGGAAGGGTCAGGGTTCAAGTGTCACCTCATACACCAAGCACCAAAGAAAGACACTCGGAAACTCACGAGGATATGCTTACTCTATTCCCCACCCTGTGCCTCCAAAAATCACCCCCAGGGCCAGAATGGTGCCAGCCACAGCCCCTATGAGCCTGCTTGTTGCCATGTTCACTGTGTGGAGGGAAAACGGAGATTTTTTTTTTAACAGAGGACATCACACACTGATTTCACTATCATACAAAATAATCTCTCCAGGAAATGCTCTTAAAGTTAGCTAAATATGGATATCTTTGCCTTTAAAGTTTGAAACTGAGAGGGACAGACACTGGAGAATATATAAAATAATTTTCATCTTCAAACTCTATATATCCTGCTTTAAAACATAATCCCTTTAAATATTTTAAGCTCATAAGTAGCCCAATTTGAGTTAGAGTTCTTAGCAGTATTAAGTAAAAATTTAAATATATTACAGCAAATCTGTATTTTAATTATAAACTAAACATTAATGCATAATTTTTTCAAACTGCAAAATATGCTTGACATCATTTAAATGAAGAACACATTATCCAATATTTTGAAAAGACATTCAAAAAAGTATCTTTGAAATTCTGTGCAATTTTCCTGGGAAGTTATTAGAAGGTATATTCTGAATAACTACAAAGTTTGGATTTCAGTCATAGGAAATGGACATTTAGTTCTTTGGCCATATATTCCAGCACATAACTGTGTGCTGAGAGGGAGCGAGGGTCTCTGAAGACTGTAGAGGCTGCTGCAGACTACCAGGCAGTTACTGGTGCAGACAGAAACACTCAACACCATGCACCACCACTTCTGTGCAAAGCTTTCAAGTGTTGGAAAACAGTCCTAGAACGATAAACACCCAACATTTTCTCTACAAGACGACTTACATGAAGTCAGGTAACTAAAATAGGAGGGAATATTACTTAGGGTTGGTTATGTCTGTAAGTGTTCAAGGGAACTGGTTCATGTTTCCACATAAATGAAAGGCAGTGAATGCAAATGACCTTGCTAACGGTAACAGTTCCCGTCAACAGGACTGCATTACACAGACCGGACACTACGAACACAGGGGAACAGATCCAAGAGCTGAGACTCACAGTCACAACTGTAATGGTTCCTGCTGTGTTCGTGAACCTTTTGGTAAGATATTGTCTCAAAGGAAGAGACCCCTGGATCGCCTCTAAGTTCTCCAAGCCTGTCTAGCAATTTCACAATTGCTTAATTTTATCACAAGGCAAATAATATAAATAAGAACCTAAGGGTTATATTAACACAACCAGATATCCTTTAAAAAGTAAAAAGACAGAAAGACAACAAAGAACAGAGGAAGTCTAGTGAGAGCTAAGGGGAGGAGAAGGACGAGTTAGGTGGTGACCCATGACATGACCACACGTGCCCAAACAAAATGATCCTACTGTAGTTCGGAGTTCCAAACTGTGTAGGCGGACACTAGGAAGGAAGGTGGTCCAAGTATAAAACTTGTCTTTTTTTTTTTAAAAAGAAAATCATTGATTTCAGAATACTAAATTAACAAATATGTTAGTTCATAACTTTCTGGGGGAGGATGGTGTGTTTGAATTTTAAGTACTGAGTCTCAGAGCTGAAACACACCAGTCAATCCTACTTTCCCTTCAACTCTTATATAAGGTAGCTACAATAAATGACAGAAAAACATTTCCTTCCTCTCCCATATAATGTGATGCTAAATTAATACTTGTTAATTTTTAAAATTATAACTACCCCATGAAAGAGGAATAGTAATTTTTGCAAACTCTCCTGTTTGTTGTGGTGTAATTCCTCCTTGGAGAAGGGAGAGAATTAGGTGATCCAGTGTGCACGTATTAGAAACCTTATCAGGGAAACAAAAAGAGAAAAAATGCTGAAAATACTTCAAGCACGCATTCCAGGCCGGCAAATAATGGGCCTTAATAAGTACCGAGAAAGAGTAATTATCTTCAGATTCCTAACAGACAAGTACTCTTAACAAAAGCAAATGAGAAGAGGCCGGGGAAGTGGCTTTCTTAGAACCCATCTTTTATGTGCATTTGACGCTCTCAGCCCTGGCACAGGGGAAAGATATAAAGATGCACCAGGTCCCTTGTTATGCTCCCGAATGGGGTTTTATCTCTTTAAATTCAGACTCAATCTGTTTTCAGAACTGTGTGGCAGGAACTGATTGCATGACCGTCAGGTGGGCAGTTTTTCACAGGGTCAGGTTTGCGGACAAACTAGCTGTTGTTAACAGCTACAGTGGAAAATTGGAAAAATTTTTCCGTGGGCCTTTGGAAGTTCACGACGTCGCTTTACTCCATACTCACTAGTTTATTATGTTTTTGTTCATTATTTCGCACATTCATATTCATCCATTATCTACAAATGCCTCTTTTCCTCCTAGGCTCTATGCTGTATGCACAATGACATACAGCATAGACATGCCTTCATTTTCTCCTGTGACCCTGACCACTCTCAGGGCTCACAGCTGATAACACAGTACTGGTTGAGGGAAGCTTAATTTTGTCCCCTCGCCGTCTGACACAGTTGCCCTTCTTTACAGCGTGCGGGTCGATCACACTCAATATCTTTGCACGTGTGTGTGCTGTCTGTGGGTTTATTATTTTCGGTCCTGCTTCCTCTTCTCTAGGTTGACTGGTCCTTAAAAAATATAACTTTTAGTAACTGTGTGATATTAAAATGCAAACTATAAATTGTCTCCTTTTACTGAAAAAAAAAAAAGATTCTCTATTTTGCATGTAGAATTTCTGCACAGGTAAGCAGAGTTCACACATTTAAAGGATGCTGCTCACTTAGAAGCTGCATGTTCCTTTCTTAGAGTTTCCAAAGTGGGAAGGTGCAGAGTTTCACCTTTGTGATTCCAGAGGCCAACAGGGGCTAAGAGCTTCCACCCCGCGGCACTTCAAAGGCCGTCGGCAGCAAAGCCGCAGGCAGCGGAGCAAACACTGCTGTTCTCTGGGTCACAGCTCCTCCGCCGGGATTTACTTTGCTAAACTGAAGGTTAGAAGTAAACACTAAATGCACCCTTTTATTTTGTAGCATAATATTGATATTATAAAAATACTTTATCTTGTTAAAAATTTCAGTTTGTTAGATATAAAACCAGATCTCCTTCTCTTTTCCATGAAATACAAAATAAGTTTAATTTTAGTCTACTGGGAGACATGTCTGGAGGGATATGGAATAGCTTATTTAATGACAAATATTATTTCAACTGAGTATCATGGCACACATTTATAATACCAGCAGCAGGGGTCTGTGGGTTTTTGGGCAGCCAGAAGTACATAGCAAAATATTATCTCAAAAGACAAAACAACAACAATAACAGCATCTGAAATACTGCAATTTATGTTGTCCACAAAAATACAGAGGCTTTTCTGGATCTATACAAGATAACTTGATAGCCACTAAAATATTTTAATATACGGCAAATCCTTAAGCTTTGGTGAGTCTGTAGTTAATAGGAAAGTGCCTGACGTATAATTATAGATAATACATCATACTCAGATATGAGGATCGTTTAATGATCTGGGCTACAGAATCAAAGGCTGGTCATCTGGAAGTCACCTACAGGCTCTATTCTAAAGCTGCAACAAATAATATCTGGTGAATTATACACATTTACAAGTCACTGTTTTCAAAATTCTAAACTCTAATAATAGACTGTTTCTTCAGAGCCATAATAAGCACTGCTGGCAAATAATGGCTCCTCTAATGGGCTTAATTGCTGCTGGGCTAGCGTCATGGCTGCTTCTATTATGTACAAAGAACAAGCAGAAGGGCTGAGCGTTCTGCCTTAAATGAGGCAGAGGCAGAATAGGCACTGAGGTTAAGCTCATGTGACCACATTTTATTTAATTATCTGTTAACGCTGATAATTAGTTTTCTCATTTGGTGAAGCAGTGGGTCTGGATGAATTGCCTTTAAGGTCCTTTCTATCTCAATTTGATGACTATGGTCTTCATTAAAGAGTCTGGCCCAACCTTCCTTCCTAGGAATCCTATCCATATCCACACCAGGGAAAGTGACATAACCCACTTTCTCCTCTTTCTCCTGCCACTGTGATGATAGCCATCAAGTGAGAAGAACACATCATAGCCACAGTATGCACTGAGCACAGTGAATGCAAACTACTAAGAATGAATGGGCACGACTCACCTTGTGTGTGTGTGTGTGTGTGTGTGTGTGTGTGTGTGTGTGTGTGTTTGTGGGTACCTGAAATATGACTGCACATTAAGAGTGAGGACATATGTGTGGAGACCAGAAGTCTGCATAAGGGGTCTTCCCTAGTCACTTCTCTACCTTAGTTTTTGAGGCAGGGTCTCTCATTGAACCTGGAATTCACCACAAAGGTTCTGGACCAGAACTAAGGTCTTCAGGCCAACATTATTCTCAAAAAGCCATCTCCTCAGTCCCTAGAAAGTCCTTCAAACATAATTGTAGGGCATTCATTCTATCCTTGCATTATAAAGGGAAATAATTCCTTTCCGTTATGTCACACAAACAAGTTAACATAAGAGTAACCCAAAGGCTTTCACATACATAGTCAACGGCAACATAGGTATGGACCATGTGTAACAGTAAGGAGTTTTTTTGAAAATCCTTTCTCAGAGGACTGGAAATATAGCTCAGTGGTAGAACTTGCCAGGTAAGCTTAAGACCCTGCATTCCACTGAAAAGAGAAAAAGGGGGCAGGAAAAAGGACAGCAGGGAAGAAGGAAGGAAATCCTCACCCACGTGCCTTGTAGGTCTAGCAATCTTTCTCAACGGTCTGTGGTTTGGGGTCTGGCAGGAATAACCTAACCATGGCACTGTGAGTCCACCATAGACAGCCTTGACCAGTCAGTGACTACACAAAATTCATGTTTAGACTCTACCCAGATCTATAGGATCTGCCTGGAATTGAATTTCAAGATCTCCGAAATAAGTAAGTCCATTTCTGACATTCTCAAATCAGTGGGAAGGGAGCTGAAGAATTTGCCTGTTCTAATGTGGTCTCCATCCAAAGGGCTGCAGTTAGGTTCTATTTATCTCTTATGCCAAGTTCATGATAAAAAGGCAATATTTTCATTATGCTTCTTAGATTTTTCTCCATTTCAGGTGAATACAATTACATAGAGATAGGTAGGTTTGTTTTATGTTCTTTGGGTTTTAGAGATAATCTCACTAACTAGCCTGGCCTGGAATGCTTATGTATTCCAAGCTGCCCTTAAATCTGCTTCAGCCTCCCAAGTGTTGAGATTACAGGCACACACGGTAGCAATATTACAGGCAGATTACCACCATGTCTGCCTGTAACACATAGTATTCTAGTAAGTTCTTGCCACATCTACCCAGCAGACTTAATTTGTAGATGTGAATGGCTAGACCATGTGGCTGCTACTCACTATGTATGGCAAGCATCTGGGGATGGCAGAACAAGTGCAGCCAAACCAACTGGGTGCTGGAAAGGATGATACAGTAAGTCACTAGCAAGGGAAGCTTGGCACCCATCAGAACCAACAGCTGAAAGTACGGCTTATTGCACAGATACACTGACTTTGCACAAATGAGCATGTGTGAACGGAAAATCAGCACTAAATCCCATTCCTTTTTGATGTTGCTTTTGTGTTTCGTTTTGTTGTTTCCTGGCTGCCCTGGAACTTACTGTGTATTGGAGCAGGATAGCTTCAAACTTGAGCCTCTGTGGCCTCAGCTTCCTGACTGTTGGAATTATGTGGCCATTCTACTCCTTTTATATATCCCAAGGGCATGGAATATTTACTAAACACCCACTAGGTGCAGAACACATGTTCCCTTAAATTACTAGGCAGACAAAATATATATTTGCCAAATGGGTGAATACCAAGGTCAAGGGTACAACTATATTCTCTTTCACTATGTTTTAACAGGGATTATAAACACTAAAATTATAAAAATTGACAACATTGTAGGATGTCTGATTTCTGTTGTTTCTCATCAGTGTATTCAGTAGCCCCATATTTATATAGAATATGAAGAGATACAAATAGTTAATAGAGCTGCTATTTAAATATTTCTAGATTTATCTTATGTGTGTGTGTTTTGCCTACATGCACATATGTATATCACATGCATCCTGACCCCCAGGTCAGAAGAGGGCGAGGGATCCCGTGGAACTGGAGCTGCCGTGGGGTGCTGGGAACTGAACCTAGGTCTTTTGCAAGGACAACAAGTGTTCTTAATCACTGAACCATCTCTCCAGCCCCAAAATAGAGCTATTATTTAATTGTACTAAAATTGTTTGATTTACCTGGACATTTGTTTACAAAATAACTGATTTACATTTGTTAAATAATGACATTTTTGTTTAATCAAAATTGTTAGAAATTCATACTGACTTCAACCATTTTATAACCAACTTGCCCCTATTACTTGCTGCCATCAGTAAAGGAGAAAAAGGAACGTGTGACCCGAGAGTGATCAGTCTGATTGTGCATGCTAATCACCTCTGAGCTGTGGCGCTACAGATAACTTTTACTGTCTTTCATTCCTTTCTTGTATTTCCTAAAATAAATGCTTATTTTCTATAATAAACAAGCATGATTTGAATTACAAAAAAGGGTGGAATATTTTCTTCAATATGGTAAAGATGGCCATCGGGTAAGATGGGAGAAGGTCAAACAAAAGACAGCGGCAAACATCCTCCCCTCTAGACAGTGACGTTTGCTTTGTGGCTCCAAGTCTGGCTTTTCTTGGTGAATGAGCAGGTGAAGAAATGGCAAACAGAAACAGTTAATAAAGTCCTACCACGTCTAACACGTGAGCAGAATCTAAAACAGCTCTGTGGGCACGCAAACACGCCTCAGCGTCAGGGAGGGAGGGAGCACGGGCGTCTCTGAAAGTCACGGCCGCACTACGCAGAGGGGCTGGAGACAGAAGCTCAGTTCTCTATTCAGGGACTAAATCTCCGAAACTAACTTCTGAAGGTGGATCCAAGAATGTTTCGTTCTAGTTTTAAAGTGACAAACGACTGTAAAAGTGGAGTAGGTGCGTTTTTAGAAACAGAGGGAAAGCAGAAATAGACTGTGAGGGTGTGGTAATTATTCTCATAGAATTTCAACACCCTGGACATAAACCGAGGAACGAAGGGCATCTGAACACACTCACTGTTAGGGGACTCACATCCGTCCAGACCAGGCTATGTCTCTTCAGGAGCTGTGTCTGTTTTGAGGGGCATACGTTTCCTACACGCAGAGTTTAAATGAGCTTTCGCAAAATGAAGGTGTTCAACTCAGTGCTAGTCTTTCCTGCTTGCAGGGCACGCAGGGCAGATGATTTATACGATACCACAGCAGCACCATCGAAAGAAGCTGCGTGCTACAAGCAACTGTTTGTTTTCTTGGGTACCAGAGGCTTAGATGCCACGTGAAGCTTATTGTAACTGACAGCTTTTCAAGATCGAACTGAGGGGGGAGGGGAGAAATAATGAGAAAATGACTGTCATATTCATTTTTACATAGGCAAGACTATACAATAATGGAGTCGAAGCAAGCACGCTCCCAGTTTGGCCTCCGGTTGCCTGGGTAACGGGTATGTCACCTGACCTCAGGGCCTGAGCATTCTCATCTTCAGATCACATGGTGACTATGAACTGCCACAGACTTATTATGCTAAATTCTAATCTCGCTCTTCTCTTAGTGGCTGCTTAGAACAAAGCTGAGGCCTTTCTTACGTTTCCTTTGAAAAACTGAAGCTATCTGAAGAACTGATTCTTTTGCCAAATCAAAAGAATTTGTTAGAATGGGGCATTTTCTCCGCAGAGAATGCGATATTGAGGAAAGATAAAAAGTCTCACGTCAGCCCCAAAAACTGTACCTATTTGAAAATAGAATGGCGTGTAAAATAATTAGCTTTTGTGGAAGTGGGGGAAGTATAAGGTTAAAGGACAGAGAAGAAAGCGGGACTAAAGGATGTCAGTATATTTTTCTCTTCCTAATTTAGTTCTAGGTTAAGAGGTAATTTAAATATGCCTGTAAAATAGGACACACTCAGAACTGTGCATCTTTCTGGGAAAATAATGTATTCTGATGCGCCTCCTTCCACAGCCGTGGCAGCATGACGCTGGTGCAGTGGGAGGTGCAGGCGAATGCAGCCCGCACCGAGACAAAACCGAAGTCATACAAACCCTTTGGTCCCTCGTCCTTCGGCGGGCTGGGGTTCCGAACTGGATCCCGGATGCTACAGTCTGTGCCTGCCCAGGTGAAGTCACAGATGCAGGTGGCCTCATTACTACACACCTGGGAAGGAAAGAGAAGAGATGCAATACTGTGGGTCACCGACGGAAAACATAATCCAACGGACAGGGTGCACAAAGGAATCTCTCAGAGTCGTTTAGAAGGCTTTGGGGCCTGGGTTCATTGGTCAAAGTACTGATTTTTCCCCCCTGGTAATTATAGAAAAATAATGACTAAGATGAAGAAAACTTTTTAAACTTGCATTAAGTCATGATTACTTAGAGACACAAATGTCCAATAAAGTAGTTCTTTCCCAAAGCAAACCTTTCTAGAAGCATTCATGAAAAACACACATGTTTAATTTAGTAAGTTAACAGTCCCGGGGCTCAAAAGACATTTCCAAGGGGCTATCCTTAAGATAAAAGACCAAGAGACACCATCACTAGCACACTGCGTGACCTCAGCATGCCTCACTCATTTGGTGGCACTTTGCTTGCCCGGGAAGCACAGCCCCTCCCCCCTCCATCTGCAGAGCCCTTCTCTCCTAGCTGCAACCCTCCATCAAGCAGCAAATGGCATGGACGTCCAATTTACATGAATCAAATAAAACCCTCTGCAAACTAGGAAGAAAGGTGCTTAGACCCTTTTATCATTAGAAATGATCAAATCAAATGCCAAAGCTTTTAAATCTCAGGTACTGTGGTATATGATTATGATTATTAAGACTGAACTTTGCTTTTTTAAAAAATGGCAAAAATGAGAGGGAAAAAAGAAAGCAAAAAGGGGCTTTTATGTCTCTCTCTCTCTTTTTTTTTTTTTTTTTAGAGCAATAACTAAAATGCTTAAAAAGTCTGCCTGGTGATTTTATTTTCCATAGCAATTTTGCTGAACACTCATTATGTGTCAGGTTCTCATGCTAAGAACTTTATGAAAAACTTCTCATTTCTCCTCACACCAGCACCTAAGGTTGGGAGAGGGTAAGCCAAGAAGTAGATCCAGGATTTAAACCCACAACCCTCTCTAACCCCTGAATCCAGGTTCTTAAGTTACCACATAAGATGGCTGCCTTCAAAGGCATGATGGGCATGAGGACAACACACCTTTGGGGGCATCTCTGAGTGCATTTCCAGAAGGATTAGCTGTAGGGTAAAGGCCCAGCCTGAGCGTGGGCCACTGTTTCATCCCACGGAATGGGGTCCTGGACTGAATAAAAATGGGGGACCTGTGTTCCCCGTTCTTGCTTTCTGACTTGACGAGAGTGCAGAATAAGCTTTGTGCATCTGCCCTTCACATAATGCTGGACCATGGCCCTTGAACCATGATCCAAACCACCCTCTCCTCTCTGAAATCGTTTATGTCAGATATTCAGTCACATCAACCAGCAGAGTGACTAACACACCAGGCTACACGGCCTCCCTGTGAGCTTGCTCAGCCAAACATCACCACAAGAGGGGCTTCCTGAGCCTGTCTGCCTGCTTTTGCTCAGCCTCACCTGCCCACACCTGCCCCTGCTCGGCCACACCTGCCCTCACCTACCCACACCTGCCCACACCTGCCTCTGCTCAGCCTCACCTGCCCACACCTGCCCCTGCTCGGCCACACCTGCCCTCATCTGCCCACACCTGCCCCTGCTCGGCCTCACCTGCCCACACCTGCCCCTGCTCGGCCACACTGCCTATGATCTCTTGACATTGGGTTCCTCTAACCTTCATTCCAGACTCTCCCTATTTTATTATTGCTCTGTTTCTTTGCACCCATTTTTCTGATTTCTGAAGTCCGTATAAATTTTGAAACCCTTTAATTTCACTGAGTCCAATATAAATCACTGTTATAATTTAAGTACTATTATTATCATTATTAAACTTTGGTTTTTTCAGGAAAGGCAACATTCTCAAACACTTTAGTCACAGAATTAAAGCTATGCACGGGTTTCAAAATGGACAGTGTCTTTTTCCCAGGGATGGGGGTTGGCGGGATGAGGACAGCCCAAGCAAAACTGAACTAAGTCTGTGAACCATCTGTGATACGTTCTTCTGTCAGTGTGACCTGAGATGAAAGTCAATCACTAATATGACTTATGTTGTTTTGTGCTATTAAAAAAATACTGACACAGAGCCTCCAGTCCCTTAGCAACCACATCGATTTTCTACCAACTTCTAAGATGTCATGATGGCTAATTTCATGTGCCAAGTTGACTGGGCTGTGGGGTGCCCAACTGAGCAACATCTGAATGGGTGACTCCGCGGAGCTGATTGCACTCCCAGCAGGCACTGAGCGAGCACAAAAAGAGGAGCAAATGGAGTTCAACCGCTTTCCTTCCTTCAGCGTTCGCACTGAGCCACTTCCTCTTCTCCGGCCCTAGACCTCTCAGCTCGTGTCAGCAGACTCAGAATGAATCATACAAGATCTCCATTTGATAAACAGCCAACCGTGGGACATCACAGCCTCCATAATCATGTGAGCCAATTATTCATAATAAATCTTTTTAGATAGAGGATAGATATATAGATAGGTGAGCAGATAGAAGATTTATGGCATTTTTCTACAGACTATTGATTAACATAGATGTCCAGTTATAGCTGGAGAACATGGTCAAAACAAATAATATGATATGAGAAATAACAAAATAAAATCAAATTAATTTATAAATAATTACGTTAGCAGATAAAGCTACTAAGAAAATGACGACAGTTGGAGCATAGAATCTGTGCACAGCCTCGGTAAGAAATGACTCTCCTGTTGCTGAGGAGCTCAGACAAAGAAGAGTCAAAATGCGGCACTGTGCCTACTTACCCCATGGCCTGAACAGACTTTGCCCTTGGAGTCAAGTGGGCAGCTGCTCATATTCAGGGCTTGAATCTGTAGGCACTTCCGGTCTAAGCACATCATGGATGGACCACATGGAGTCCCATCTTCTACGTAGCCCACATCTGTATCGTCATCTAAAACCACATGAGCACCACTGGAAACAGAGAGAGATCCACATGAACACAGGCACCGCACCCACAGTCCTGCGCCAGCGCCAACAAGACTCGCTATTCACAAAACAGAGGAGACAGAGCTCAACAGTCTCCTGTTGTCAAGCGTTGTTCACGACTATCTCCGCTTCCCACCTAAGAAGAGCGCCAGAAAGAAGCTACCTCTCATAATCACCAGCAGACATCCCCAGGAACAACTGTTATCAGCAGGGAGCATTCTGACTCTTTCATTGTCGCCAATATTAAGGCTAAGTGAAGGCATTTGTGTAAAAAGAGAAGAAGAAATGCCTGGTTCTCCAAGGCGTCGTAGGGCAAGGCAGGACGGGAGGGAAATAATGGCAAGCAGGAACACAGCGAAATAAGGTATTTGACAATTACTGTTACCCCAAAGGATTTAGCTATGGCAATTAAAAAGATAAAGCCGGGCGAAGTCTTCTTTACATTTCCTGCTTATGTTTCAAAGTGAGGGGCAGTTAGAATTTGAATGATAATTAATGACATAATTACTAACAGAGAATCTTGCTGAATGTTCTACAAATATGGCAGTTTGCAATATAACCGTATAATTTAACAAGGTTATTAAAGACGTGTGAGAAAGGGCTTGCGTGCGTAGAGGGCACTATATAATGCCACAGATGTAGTCCATGGACGAGCTTACTGCCTAAGGCCTCCTTACAATTACCCCAGAGTCACTTAACATGATGGAAAAATAGCAGTTATCTGATCGAGACATTATCCAATTGTGCAGGATTACTCTTAGATAATTTCCAATAATCATCCATTCCCACAAAAAAAAAAAATAAATGGTTTCATAGTTCCAGGAAAGTGAAAGGGTAGGTGTTATCTAGGAGGTGGGGGTGTGTGTTTTTTTTCTAACATCAATAAACTATATTTTAGTAACTATTTTCTGTATGTGATTTGGTGCTTATTAGGTCATCATCTAAACCAGACACATGCAACATAAAATACAGCGAAAAATAAATAAATAAAACACACGGTGTTTAAAGAGTGTTAGACTCGAATGCTCCAAAGTTCTATCCAGGGGTAAAGCAAGCCCAGGTTGAGTGTTCCTAATCCAGAACACTGAACTCTGAAATGTTCCGGAATCTGAGTCCTGGCAGGATGCCGGGAGTGGAAAAGTCCAGCTAAATTACAGCCGCACTTAAAATGCAGCGACATCGAAGGTACTGGGTAAAAACCACTGCTCAAAATAAGAAATATAAATGGCTAATAATTACAGGAGAGTCCAATATGATTCAGGGAACTGCAATTCAAGCTACACTAAGATGCCGTCTCAATTTACTTAATGCAGCTATTGTAAAAAAGACTACAAACACTGGCTAGAGTAAAGAGGAAAAAGAACCTGAATGTACTAACAGTGGAGGTGTAAATTACTACAGCCTTCAACAACACAGAATGGGGGGTTCTTTAAAACACTAGGTAGTTCTAGCATGTGTTTACTGTGGCATTATCACAGTCACTGGGCGATCAACAGAAATGAACACAGGAGATACGGTGTGTGCATAGCAGACTATTATTTAGCCACGGAGAAGAATGGCTGTCATTTTTAGAATGTATGTGAACTATGTTGCACACGGAAAGATAGCTGCGACACGCCATCTCACACATGTATGAACTTGTGAAAGTTGTCTGAACAGTGGAAGAGTGAAGAGTAGGGTCAGAGACTATGCAGTGTTGGGTGGACGTAGTGGATCCATGCCGCAGCCCCGTGTGGAGGCGTTCAGTAAACTCTGTTAATATACACGGTTAGTATGCTAATAAAACAGATGCAAAATCATAAAAATTTCCTTCAGTCTGTGATTTAAGGCACAAATGAATCATAAATAAATTCCATCCTTAGCCCTGGGTTTCATCCTTGGGATGAAATGTTAGATCGTTGATGAAACTGTGATCAGGTCACCTGACATATTACCTGCAGTCAATGACTCGGCCTTGATGGTAGAAGGACGTCGGGATGATCTCTCCTTGAAGCTGACCAATTCTCGGCGCTCGGGTAAGATTGGTGCAGAGTAAAAATCCACAGAACACATCACTGCACAGAAGGCAGAAGATGGAGAGTTCGGCTCAACACCCACAGACCTCACTGCACACACATTAGCTCTTGCATTGTGCGGCTCTGGGAAGCGAACCCAGGGCCTTGCAGATGCTAGGCGGGCAGTGATTGCCGGGCCAGATCCTCTCCACTCCTGAAATCTCTCAATACTCTCTCCGCTGCTGAACAAAGCACTCGGGCCCTCTGGCTTAGCTAGGACCCTCCTTGCCCATGGGACAGCTTCACTCATGAAGTGTGCACCCTTGAAGAGAAAGGCTGGGGATATTCTCAGCCAGCAGCAGCACTCCTGTCCCTACATCCACTGTACTACACACGCCTCCTCTCCACGACTGACAACAGCACAGCCAGACCACAGCTGCTAGAAGGACGGCACTTGCAGACAACAGGAAGACAGATGATCGACCTGTGAATGTGTGCTTTCTACATCTTGCAACCATGGGTTGGTTCACAAGTGCAAGAATTTAAGAGTCAACATAACAAAGATGGCATAGCGGAAGGGAAGACATCATCTAGATCTGTGGTGGCATTATTAAGTGACTCACCTGCTGTCATGAGGACACTTCTACCTCCAGCCTAGCTGCTCAATAAACAATGACTCATACAGGATGACGGCCAGAAGTGAAGTGCCACATCACCAGAAAGGAATGAGCTAAATTCCACTTATAACTCGAGAAACGCAAACCAAAACCGTGCCAAGATAGCTGTCCACAGACACAAGAACTGATAAAAGTAAAAAAAAAATTCTGATAAGATGAAGTATTAGTGAAAGCAGCATATATCACGGGAGGGTTTCCTAGAGCAACCGTTTTTAGGAAACAATTGATACCATCTGCTGACAATGAAAACATGCATCCGTGACCTAGCCATCATCTTGCTAAGTACAAGAGAGACGGACGCGATATACACTGGGCTATATGGACAAGAGTGTCCACGGCAGTATAGTTCATGGTTTCCTCTTCTTTTCACATTTATCTATTTTAAAAATAGGGGAGTTGTGGATGCAATGTATGATCAATCTTCTGACAGTTTTATGCAGGTATACATTGCATCCACAACTCCCCTATTTTCTGTGCACTCTGTGCGTGCCTCAGCCTGGCAGTGCAGGCGCTACGCACCGGGGTGCTCACTCACTGTTTGCTGCATTGGCTGGCAGTGCAGGCGCTACACCCCAGGGTGCTCACTCACTGTTTGCTGCATTGGATCCATCGGTCTCCATCTCTGCCACAGTTGCCCTTCTCAGTGCCTTCCGTGTTCAGCTTCTCATAGCAAAACTTGTCTGACCCTGCAGCCTCTATCAGAGATGGATGAGAGAAGAAAACATATTTCACTTCTCTGGGCTACTCACACTCCGTGGGCTGCCACAAAGTGCCCATCAACTGCCTCTCAGAAAGAGGAGAAAGAGACTTGTGACTGCCATTCCTGTGGTGAAAACTTTCAAGGGCTGACCTCAGGCTGTGGTGTGCACTCACTGGCTTATCAAAACCTCCAAAATTCAGCTGCTCCAGCACAGCACTGTCTGGGATATGAGAACTCTCTGGCCAGATCTCGCTGGTGGGTTTAAAGGTGACCAGTGAGGAAAATCACTAGCAGCAACAAGCACACCGCCACACACAGTAAACGAATGTGTGTTCTTAATCCTGTTTATTTTAGCTAGCGTGGGGGGGGGTGTGTGTGTGGGTGTCATGCTTAGATGTACGGTTGTGTGCCATGTGCATACAGAGGCCAGAAGAGGGCATCAGATCCCCTGGAAATGGACTTACTGACAGCTGATAGACACCATGTTAGTATTGGGACATGCAGTAGAGCAACCAGCGCTCTTAAACACTGAGCCATCTCTCCAACCTTCTTAATCTTATTTTATGTTAATATTCAGAGATGAATTTAAAAGTCTCACCCACTGAGGTTGTTAGCTTTGTTGGTGGTGGTGTTTAAACAGTCTCACCCTTTAACCAAGCTGGCCTTCAGCTACGAGTAGTCCTCCTGCCTCAACTTCCCAAATGCTAAGATTGCAGGTGTGAGCCATCATGCCTGGTTCTGCTGACTGATTTTATATCAACTCTTGAATTCTGATATTTACATTTTAGGAAGACATTATGTCCTTATCATCTAAGTGAAGCACTGAGTACAAGTCTTGCATGTAAATGACACCTGTCAAACACTGAAATCACTCATATGACCTCTTTTGTGCTCTTTTTCTAGTTGGAAGAATCTGCCTCAGCCAGCTAGAAAGTCTCAGTTCTTGTCCTTCCGGTACTGATTAGTTTTTATCAACTTGACACAAACTAGAGCCACCTCAAGAGGGAAGTTCAATTGAAAAACTGCCCCCACCGGACTGGCCTGTAAGCAAGTAGATGGGCATTTACCCACTGTGGGTAGTGCCACTCCTGGGCAGGCTGTGTAAGGAAGCAGGCTGAGCCAGTCTTACGGAGCAAGCCGGTAGGCAGCGCTCCTCCATGGTCTCTGCTTCAGTTCCTTCCTGCCTTGAGTCCCAGATCAAACTTCACTCAGTATGACAGGGACACACAGGCAAATAAATCTTTTCCTCCCCAAGATGATTTTTCTCAGTGTTTTTTATCAGAAAGCAAAGAGGGCAATTCTTATGTGGTTCTCATGAACTGAACAGTTCTGAGTCACTGCCAATGTCAGCCAGAGACATGTGTATTAACATCCAGGCAACACGTCAGAGATATGTTATCATGGTCCTGTCTGCTCCCAGGGAAATTCCTGCATGTCATCACTTTAACTGTGAATGACAACTAAAAAACAAAACAACAACAACAAACCAAGTCTGCTCCTCTCCCCAGGCAAACCAGCAAGGCACACAGTAAGTCATGCGATTATATAAGTGGTCAGATAATGACTGTGACCATGACACCCAGCCTTGTGGTCGCAGGTAGCTGTAACATCCCATACATAACAGCCAAGGCCAATGAAAGACACTTTGGTTTCCATGGCAAGATCTCACTTGGCAATCTGTTTTCCATAGTTTTTGCTGCATCATCATCATTATTTGAGGTTAACTGGGAATTGAACCCAAAGCCTCTCATGAATTCTTTCAAATCACTCCGTGCTGGGTATCTCTGTCACAGACTGGAAGAAAGAGCTGTGAAGAGGACACTGTTTGGCCATCAGGCAGGAAGATGCAACCTACTTGTTCCCCAGATGTACTGACACTGGTTGTCCCTTGTCTTGCACTCCCCATTGTAGCAGCGACCCTGAGAGAAAAAGCAGGAATGTTGTGAGTCACAGGTCACAGGGCCATTTCCCCCAAATTCCGAGCTCAAGGTCCCTTTCTGGGTGAGTTCTCTTCATTCCATCCTCAAGTATTTTCACAGTGGCCAACAAGAAACAAACATTTTTAAAGGAGTGTAAGATATACCATATTAAAATTTAAGAGCTCAGGGTTACACTTAATAGCACAGCTCTTAAATGTAAACTAATTATTGTAACTTAAATTTTTACGGGGAACAAAAATTTGTACCATTATGCAAATGATACCAAAATGACGTTTAGCCTCTCTTATATGTGAATGGTTGGAGCTATTGTCACATAAAAGAGTGTTGTCTGTTTGACAAATAGACAGGATGGTCACAACCAGCAAACTAGAGCCCCAGCTTCAGCAGCCATTACATTTCTTCTTCTCTTCCTTCAATCTGGACAATTTGTCACTGATCAAACATATGTGATATTTGGGTGAAATAAAGCTAATACAAGGCAGCACCCCGCTGCAATTTACTTTAGGAAACTTCCTTCTAAAGCTACACTCATCAAAAAAGGGGAAAGAAATAGCACCAATCCTCGCTAAATTACACTGAAATCTTACTCAGAGCCTAGCATACCTGATTTTGATTGCAGGCATAGCCATCTTGTTTATGGAGATTTGGTGGGCACTGGAAAATATTATCATTTTAGTTGATGTACAGCATAGAAAATACTTTCAGAAAAATGTATTTAATATAATAATGACAGGGAAAGTCAATATACAATTAGGAACATTTAGAAAAAGACATAAAACTCCATTAATGGGTTATTTAATTTAATTATATCATTACTAAAATGAATAAAGTCCATGCAAGTAATCATTTTTACGTTTCTGTATTTCCCAGGAGACGGGCCAGATAACAAATAATGTTCACTTGTCAAGGAGTTACAAGCAGAAGGGGCTAAAATGGGCAGCGAAAGGAATGGCTCAGCTTGCTGCACAGGAGTGGACACATTAAGAACTAATTTGCAGGACCTTTTGCAGCTTCTTGTAAATGTCAAATCTGCATGTGAAATGGTGACATGTGCCTATGGGACACTTTATAGAAACAGGAGAACCCGTCTCGAACCACAGTGCAATCAATGTAAGTGCTGTACTGCTGTGACAGCTCTGACCTCTCACACCTGACTTGGACTAGAATGATCTATGGGGAAGAAGGGCTATTTTCGTTTTGTTTTAGCCAAACTATCTATCACACTATTTTCAAGAGCGCTTTGTTTTCCCCAACAGTTATACAGAATAAGGGAAGTTACACTTTCACGGAAAGGCAGGTGCCACCATGTTGAAAGAGTTTGGACAAGGGTTCCAAAACATAGTGAAACACACTGAGGTCCTCCTCGCTCCCCACTTTCTCAGAAAATGGCTTTTCAACCTAACAGAGCCTCCATCCTTCTTCATCTGTACCCCCCATTTGTCTTTTTGTCTCTCACGCACCATCCAGTATGACTGCAGATCCTCAGATTCACTTCAAAACATCAGCTCTTTTCCTCAACTTCTACCATTTAATCCCAGGTCTAGGCTGCCACCATTAGAACCTGGACTGTAACCTCCAACCGATGCCTCCCTGCTCGCACCCGGTTCCCTGTACTGCTCCCAGAGAGAGCCTTAAACACAGACACTAACCCATGCTGGTAGCCTGCTCACAAGTTTCGAATAGCTCCCAACTTCTTCCATCCACACCCCATTATTTCCAGCTATCTCAAGAGTTGATGTGACTCTGCGCTAAGCCAGGCATGCTGCCAGCCTACTGCCTGATTACTGCAGGGCTCACTCCATCTTCTCCTGAGGGGTTTGGCTCAAATATCACCTCCCAGAAAGCCTTCTCTAACCACGGTCTTTAAAGTGGCAGCACTCTCCCAGCTGGCATCTCTTTTCCCCACTGCCTACATTTTCCTTCTCCACCACACCTGCCACCGAGAAACCATGTATCTCCCTGTTTGCTCGCTTTTGTTCCCATAACTCCATGGGCTCCATGCAGGCAGGATTTTCTGTTTGCTTTCCTGATGCACAAAGCAACATTAGGATGCGGTGGGTGCTCAGTTACTACGAGCTGACCGAGAAAATGAATGGATCACTCATACTGGTAAATGGAGCTCTTTAACGCGGCACACATAGGGCTGTGCACGAAGCTTGCCACAGAAAGATGAAGGACTCGTGCAGCGTTCCTGCGGAGCAATGACACACTACAGGACACTGCAATAAAATGGCAGTTCGATATCTTCCTAAAGGCTGGGGCCCCTTACAGTTTCATTCACCATAGCTTTTCACTCGGCCTGGTGCTGAGTATCTCAGGGATGCATTGATTGACACTAGAACAAACTTTACAAAAGCAGAGATCTCTGTGGCCTCTTCTATCTCTCCAGATTCTCTCAGAATACAAACATCATCTCATTAATCAGCTTTCATAAATTATTCACTTATCTTAAAACCAGTACAACCACTGTAAATAGAAATGGGGGTGGGGAAGGCATTCCTGAAATAGGCATGTCACTCTTATTATGTCTTGAAAGGAAAGGAAATGAAATGAAAGAAGAGGAGAGGAGAGGGGAGGGGAAGGGAGAAGGGCCCCATGGGTACATGTGTTTGAATTCTTGATCCCCATTGCTAATTTGGCTTTTATAAGTTGTGTTAGTCAAGCGCTGTCACCGCGATAGTAACTGAGACAGGCAGGGGGTGGTAACGGAATGCCCGTGGCTAGCCTGAACTGCAAAGGAAGACCTTACCTCGAACAAACACACAAACGAAAACTCACTAAGGGCAGTTGCTCATCACTGAGATGTTTACCAGGGAACCCCGTTCTTCTCACATCATCTGAGGGTGTTCAGAACATGAACAGATCTGAACACTTTCCTCCCGGAGTAAAGCTGGGGAATCTGAACACCACTGCACCCCTGGCCCACCCGGGAGGCCCTGCAGCAAGAGTCACCTGAAGCATTTCAAGGGTGCTTATTTGAGATTGGAGGATGGTGCTTGCAGGGAGGGACCAGGTCCACAGCTTTCAAATATCTTTGCTATGCCACTGTATTGTTTGTAAAGAATTTCTTTCAGTAGCTCGAGTATTGATTATTCTGTCATAAACTGTGCAGTGAAAGATTAACAAAGGGGTCAACACAGCTCTAAATGAGGAGCCGCCATCAAATCCGTCCCCCTCAGAGCTCAGGGAAATCAACAGAAGAGAAGGCAGGAGTGGGGGAGACAGGGGCTGGAAGACACCAGGAAAACAAGCCCCCTAAAACAACTGAGCAAAGCTCACATGAACTCAGAGGCTGAGGCAGCAAGCACAGGCCTACACGGGTCTGCACCGGGTCCTTTGTGTGGAGATTACAGCTTTCCTCTTTGCACTGTCGCAGGCGCCTAACGTGTGAACTGAGGTCTCTGAGGTTGTGTCTCCTGGAGCTCTTTTAGTTTCATCTTGGCTTGGATTGTTCAACTTCAATACGACAGTTTTGTTTCTTCTTATACTATTTTATTTTGTTATGTTTTAAAATAAAGAAAAAGGAGTTTAGAGATACCAGTAAATGTGAATATAAAAGTGAATTAAAAACATGGCATCAAAAAGATAAGGGTATAATACAGTTTTATAGACACTGGTTCTCAGGGATGCAAATATTCTATTTTTTTCATAAAAACTTATTTATTTTTATTTCATAAAAACTCCGGATATCAACAAATTTAAAATTCTTTGTTCCTTACAAAACAGAAGAAAATATTATGGCTTTTATGTCCTTCTACTTTAGCTACCTACTTTGGGTTCATTCTGATGATCAGACTTTAAAATTACTAATAAAATAGCATTCTATTCTAATGTGCCACTCACGGAAAGATTAATTTAGCAGTACAATTTTCGCCATCACAGATAAAAGAGATAAAAAGAAAAAAACAATTGCATTTCTTAGACAATAAAAAAGGTTAAACAAAGAGGCCCTATTTTATTCTACTTGTATGTATATGTGTGTGTATAGTGCATGAGTTCATGTGTATTGTAGTGTGTGTGTGTGTGTGTGTGTGTGTGTGCGTGCGTGCGTGCACATATGAGCTTATGTATGTGCACACTGGGCTCCATGTGTGCCTGTGAAAATCAGAGGTTGATACTGGGTATCTTCTTACCACACTTCACAACTATGTTTTGAGACAGGGCCTCTCACTTGACCTGGAACTCACCATTACCTAGACTAGCTGCTCAGGTATACTCCTGTGTCTGCCTCCCATGCTGAGATTACAGGCATGTGCCACTCCCTCTGGCTTTCATGAAGATGCTGGAGATGCAAACCCATGCTCTCAGGCTTGCACGGGAAGCCCCATCAACTGAACCACTAGCCAACCCCAATATCCTCATTTCAAAATTCTTATTTCCAGCAAACTCCGTGGCAATTCGGGAATTAAAGATTGAAACCTGTACCTCTAAAAGGACTGAACATGATAGCCAAGGGCATATATTGCAGTTGTGAAAACCAATAGTATTCTATAAAACTAACAGCAAAGTCAAATTCTATGTCAGGATAATCAGACTTGTGAAAGACAGAATCCACAGTTCTTGTACTCTGCCATTACACGACAGAAAAAAGTTACAAAGGCGTCTGCTAACACATCTATATATGAGGGACAGATGTGGAAGGAGCACACACATAGAGTCAGGACATATTTCCATGTGTTATATATAATTAACAGAGCCAGGGTAATAACATGAAGACCTTTCTAAAGGTTAACTATCATATTTTCTTTCTCTCTTCCCATGTTCCCTTTGAGCAAATAAAGCTCAGTACAGTGTCAACTCTCTGATCTTCCACCACTGGAATGATTGACTGATAAGTCGGCAAATAATAATTAGACATTCTGAGCCAGGAAGTGTAATGTGGTTAGGAAGCAAGCATTACCCACTGCTTTGCCAGGCTGTGGAAGGGCCTGCCTCTGCAGGAAGTCACACTGGAGCCAACTGTGTCAGTAACCTGTCACTACAATCTGGATCTATTAAAAGACACATGTGGCCCTTGTATTAAGGCATGGTTATCTCTAGCTGGTCATTTTCATTTTTTATAGTATGATCTTTTGACATTAAATTGTTCTATATTCATTGTGATCCCAGTGGAAGCCACTGTATCTTACAGCGGGTAACTCCAGTCCTTGGACTTAACCTAGAGAGATAACCCTACTTGAGAGATAGTCCTACAAATGCACGGATGTCTTTACTTCCATACTGACAAAAAAAATGAAAAAATTGAAAATCCAATTAGTAACCTCTGGATAAAAATCAAATGATATATTTGCATCATGTGACAATAAAACAACACGAGAGCACAGGAGAGCCTTCAGAAGACACATCAAAAGAAAATGAAGGTCAAACGAAATCCCAGGTCCTTTCTGTGGCACACAGGCTCTGCTGGCCAGAGCCCTGATGTTCCTTTTTTAATCGTTTTTATTGGGCTATATATTTTTCTCCATTTCCCTCCCTTCTTCTCCCCTGCCTTCTACTCTCTGCCATGGTACCCATGCTCCCAAATTACTCAGGAGATCTTGTCTTTTTCTACTTCCCATGTAGATTAGATCAATGTATGTCTCTCTTAGGGTCCTCATTGTTGTCTAGGTTCTCTGGGGTTGTGAACTGTAGGCTGGATTTTCTTTGCTTTATATCTAAAAGCCACTTATGAGTGAGTACATATCATATTTGTCTTCTGGGTGTGGGTTATCTCACTCAATATGATATTTTCTAGATCCATCCATTTGCCTGCTAATTCCAAGATGTCATTATTGTTTTCTGCAGTGTAGTACTCCATTGTGTAAATGTAGCACATTTTCTTTATTCATTTTTTGGTCAATGGGCATTTAGGTTCTTTCCAGTTTCTGGCTATGACAAACAATGCTGCTGTGAACATAGTTGAACACATGTCTTTGTGGTATGATTGAGCATCCTTTGGTTATATATCCAAAAGTGTTATTGCTGAGTCTTGAGGAAGGTTGTTTCCTAATTTTCTGAGAAATCTCCATACTGATTTCCAAAGTGGTTATACCAGTTTGCACTTCCACCAGTCATAGGGGAATGTTCTCTTTACCCCACATCCTCTCCAGCATAAGCTGTCATCATCAGTGTTTTTGATCTTGGCCATCCTGACAGGTGTAAAATGGAATCTTGAAGTTGTTTTGATGTGCATTTCTGTATGGCTAAGGATGCTGAGTATTTTCATTGGTTTGCAATTCTCTTTCTTAGTAATGTCTGTGTGGTTTTGGTATCAGGTAATTGTAGTCTCAAAAAAAAAGATTTTGGCAATGTACCTTCAGTTTCTATTGTGTGGAATAATTTGAGGAGGTATTAGTTCTTCTTTGAAAATCTTGTAGAATTCTGTGCTGAAATCATCTGGTCCTGAGTTTCTTTTGGTTGGGAGCTTTTGATGACTGCTTGATGTGGGAATCCCCTTTGTATGCTGTGATTACCATTAATGAATAAAGAAAACTGCCTTGGTCTGTTGATAGGGCAGAACTTAGATGGGCGGGGAAAACTAAACTGAATGCTGGGAGTAAGGAGGTAGAGTCAGAGAGAAGCCATGTAGCCCCACCAGAGACAGAACTTTAGCCAGTAGGACACAGCCATGTGGTGATACACAGATTAATGGAGATGGGTTAAATTAATATGTAGGAGTTAGCCAATAAGAAGCTAGAGTTAATGGGCCAAGCAGTAATTTAAGTAATATAGTTTCTGTGTGATTATTTCAGGAACTAACCAGCAGCTTCCTTACAACAAATTGGCACCAAGGTAGATAACTAAACTCCACTTAAAACCTGAGAGAGCTTGAAAAGGAATCCTAGACACAAAAGAACAGAGTTAAGCATGG
>JAQHUG010000103.1:5034893-5057699 GCA_028555095.1 Dicrostonyx torquatus | reverse complement strand
TGATGGACTGTCCAGTGGTGAGAGTTGGGTGCGGAAGTTTCCCACTATTAATGTGTGGGGTTTAATGTGTGATTTAAGCTTCAGTAGTGTTTCTTTTACACATGAGGATGCCATTGTATTTGGGGCATAGATGTTCAGTATTGAGATTTCCTCTTGATGGATTTTCCTTTGCCACATATGAAATGTCTTTCTTTGTCTCTTTTGATTGATTTTAGCTTGATGTCTATCTTGTTTAGATATTAGGATAGATACACCAGCTTGTTTCTTAGGTCCATTTGATTGGAAATTTTTTTTCTAACCCTTTACTCTGATGTGATGTTTGTCTTTGAGGTTGCATATTTCTTGTATGCAGCAGAAGAATGGATTCTGTTTTCATATCTAATCTTTTAGGCTGTGTCTTTTTATAGGTGAGTTGAGTCCATTTATATTAGGGGATATTAATGACCAGCAATCGCTAGTTCCTGTTATTTTAATTTTCATTGTTGGTGATGTTATTTTGTGTGTCTTCCCCTTCTTTGGAAATTGCCTCTGTGAGATCATCTATTGTCTGTGTTTTTGTGGATGTAGCTAACCTCCTTGGACTGGAGTTTTCCTTCTAGTACTTTGTTTAGGGATGGGTTTGTTGTTAGGTATTGATTAAAGCTACAGAACCCTGAAATTCTTTTGAAACTTCTTCTACTATCCTCAAGCTTTGTCTGCTTTTATTCCACTTCCTGAAGAAGCCGTGCCTCTGCAGTGCCTGTTTGCACACTAATTCCTTCCACAGCGACTTCAGTACCATCTCCTCCAGGAAGGCTCATTTAATTGACCCACCATAATATCCTTCCGTACCCTTCTTCATACAGCACCTTATTTTATACGTATACATTTATACACACATATATATTTAACTTATTAATCTCTCTACACACAACAAAACCTAAATTTCACTAGAGCAAGGACTACACAATCATGTTCCCTCCCATGTTCTGGCATTTATAGCAGTACTTGGCAAGTAACTCCACAGATGTTCATTTGAATGGCAAATAAGGATGTAAAATAACATGTTATCAATAAAAAGCACAAAAATTATACAATGAGGGATTCAAGAAGTCAGTATTAATTACAGTGCTATAATCATTTTAATGGGCCAAAATCGTGTCAAAGCACAGAGGTCGAGAAGGAAGACTATGCATGGGGACAATGGCAGTGATAGTGAATTAGAAGGTCTGCTTGCTCCTGGTCTCCTATATCAGCTGCCTTCCAAAATTTGTTTTTAAAAAATGTGTTCAAAATGTTTGACAACAGCATGTAAGATGTGGGAGCCTAGAGGAAAAGGTTTATGGGTTGAGTATAAATCATCTAAAGATATATATGAAGGGGACATTTAGGGAAAAAAGGGAGATGAAAATTCCAAAAGACTTATACCAAACTTCCTGAAGTAATAAGTGTAGAGAGCTAGAAATATCTAGGGAACAAAGTTAAATAAAGAAACCAAAACAGGTTCACACATGTAGTCTTTATCAAAGGAATTAAAATGTGTATTACACAATACAGAAGCTAAAATGAAGTTCCCATACCTGGCCAGAGTCTCCAGTGCAGTATTCAGTGATATCACAGCTGTTTACGGCATCCCGACATTCATACCCTCGTGACTGAAACTAAAAATCAAAACCCAACTTTAGGAGCTGGTGTCAACTGACTTTCCAAAAGGCTGCATTCTTACAACCACCAACAGTTCTACACTTCATCATAATCATCATCCACCTGCCTCACAAACTTAGTAAAATCATTGCAGGTTAGAAAAGAGGCTCAGGCTGGGCAGTGGTGGAGCACACCTTTAATCCCAGCACTTGGGAGGCAGAGACAGGTAGATCTCTGTGAGTTCAAGGTTAGCCTGGTCTACAGAGTGAGTTCCAGGACAGGCTCCAAAGCCACAGAGGAACCCTGTCTAGAAATAAAAAACAAGCAAAAAAAAAGAAGAAAGAAATGAGGCTCAGATGTTTGTCCTACACTGAAGAAGAGCATCAAACCACTGTGTGAAGACTACAAAACCCGCTGTCTCCACGTGTTAAGAAAACAATGCAATAAAAATTATATAAAGAAGAGACACTGGTTTAAGATTTTCTGAAGGACTGATATGTATACCAAACCATCACTAATCTGTCCGTTAGCTTGATTATTAATCATGGTTTAGATAAATACACACAACAAAATGACAATGGATTCATATAAATCACCTTCAGTGGCGTCCATGACTGCCTGTGATAAGCAGAACATTTTGTTTGTCTGGCAAAAGATGGGCAAATATGAAGTCTTAATTAGCCTCAAGCAATATATCATTTGGTAGGTAATGTGAAGCAGCCACAAACTAAGCTGAAATCTTCTATAATATCATGATGTGAAACCTCCCTTGGTATTGAAAAAACATAATAAAATATCATAATTTTTATACTTATCACAAATGTCAAGGATCTGCCATCTGAGAAAAAGGAGTATTAAAATGATTTTTCAAAAGTAACTAGCAGTCACTGTAGGTGAATACACACACACACACACACACACACACACACACACACATGCATGCTTGCAAACATAGGTAAATACTTCCTCATTTGGCTTTCTTGACTTTACAAAGAATTCAAAAAGTTGAAGGGCGCTATAAGCACTAGTGTTTATACTGTGAGTCTAGAACAAAGTAGGATCAGTTTTGGAGAATGAAAGGCAGAAGTAGATTATATTATTTAAAAGATCAACTGAATTGTTCCCTTCTGTTTGACAATTTAATCTGCTCATCTGTGCTACTAGGGCAACTTATTTAGTTTGGAGGATGTACACATACACCCTCTAGAGGAAGCCTGGGAGGGTAGGGTGGTGCAGAGTGACTAACAGATGAAACGCTATGCGCCTCAGAAGTTGGGTAGAATTACTGATTCTACAGCATCGCTCGACTAACATGCATAAGTTTGTGTCAAGTCACTCAAAACCTCAGCAGACCTCCTGAGATGGTTGGGTAAGTTGTCAATGAATGGGAAGAAAAATGAAACTTCCAGGGGACTCACAAGACACGAGGTGCCGTTGCAGCAGGGGCCGTCACTGCAGTGGGCCCCATTGGAGAGTGAGCACTTCTTACAGCAAACTCCGTAGCATTCCTAGAGAAAATACTTCTCTGAGTAAACCAGGACAGTGGCACTGCCCAACCAGCACCCCCTCCATGTGTGGCTTGTGAATCAGATAACAGGACTTCTATAGACAGTACACTAACATTTTAGAAGGAATCAATCACTTCAAATGATGGCAGAGCCCAGCCACATGCCTCAGTTCACTGACCTCCCACAAGTATGACTCCTTACCAGAACCCGCCCCCCCACCTCTATAACTCTACCATATTCTTAACTTCCAGGTTTAGTTTTATCAAGGAAATAAGAACACACAGCATGGGAAAATGTTGATGATTCTGTACAAAGTGCCTGAGATGAATATGAGCTCAGAAGTAGCTTTCTTTTAAAAAAAATCATTTATTTATTATGTATACAATAGTCTGTGTGTAATGTCTGCAGGCCAGAAGAGGGCACCAGACCCCATTAAAGATGGTTGTGAGCCACCATGTGGTTGCCAGGAATTGAACTCAGGACCTCTGGAAGAGCAGGCAATGCTCTTAACCACTAAGCCATCTCTCCAGCCCTCAGAAGTAACTTTTTAAAGGTCAAGAATTTGATTAGAAAAATCCATTAGGCTTTTCAGACAAGGCTGTCCGACAGCACAGCTAATTCTTACATATCTGAGCTAGGATGAAGCATTGATCAAAGTGGTCGGGGAGAAAAAAAAGAATAAGGCAAGGACCCCATGATGAATGATGGCATGGCTGCTCACTGCTGTTCTTGTTGACTCAGGATGGATCACACTAAGAACAGAGATAGTCTCTTATACCTACCACATGGAAACCACAGTCACATTCCTCGCCGGCCTCTACATATCCATTACCACATTCTGTGGGCTCAAACAGCTGAAAGAGATCGGAGTATGCAAAGAGAAACATTTGAATTTATCACAGAGAGTCCACACACCAACCTGGTCACGTGCACAGCTATGTCACCTGTTGTCTTATGATTCTTCTATGATTTATTATGATTCTATGTTTCTTTTTACTTATGTGTATGTGTGTAGTGATATAAGTGTATGCATACAAGCACCTGGGTAGCCACAGAGTCCAGAAAAGAGCTCTGGGTCCCCTGGAGCTGGAGTTACAAAAGGCTTGTGAGCTGTGCAGCATCGAGCAGAGACCCAAACTCCAGGCAGCTGAAAGAGCAGCACGCTCTCTTACCTGCTGAGCCATCCTTCAAGCCCCCGGATTTATTACTATTACATCTTATATATCGTGTCTGTGTGGGAAATACTATTCACTTAATAGTAACACTCTTAAAAACATGCTAGAAAAGAGGGCATCTCTAGGGACTTCCTCAGTGGGGTCCCGAGAGACACCCTTCACCGTTACAATGACTTTTGATGGAGATAAGCCGTCAGGAGAAATGGATCACTTTCCATGTTTTCTAATGGAGCGAAATGTTTTACTAATAAGACTCATAGATCTCTAATTTGCTGACTTGGCTGAAGACAGCTGAGAAGATATCAAAACTGTCAGAAAGACAAACATGTTTAGTAAAAGCCAAATGTGAGAATTACAATCAAGGAAACGCCAATAAGCTTGGAACAATGTTGCCAGAGATTCAAATCCATCACACTCACTGGAGAGAAATCTGCACTGTCTGGCACAAAGTGCCGCCATTGCATTTCTTGAATTACCTATGAGCAGAAAGAAAATGAATCCAGTAACTTGGGAATTTCATTCAATTAACTATGTGCAAATCCATCTCTTAATACCCAATTTAGTTTCATAAAGAAAAAATTAAGTTAATGTATAGACACGTGAATGAATGCACAGAACTCTCTCAGTCACTGCTGCAGTCATAAGAGAGGCAAGTTTCTAGAATATTCTCCCCTAGTGATGCCATGAACGTGTTTCTGGATAAAAATATAGCAGAGCAATTGTTAGGGAAGTTGATTACTTATGACAAATGTGTCTATTTCCTGGCACAGAATTTCTCTGGGTCTGAGCACCACTTGTGGGTGTGTGTTGTGGGGATCTGCAACAGCACACCTCAACACAAGCGTTCAAAGCCATGAACAAGAGAGGAAGAGCCTGTGCCCAGCAGCCATATACACTGTGGATATCAGTTACCTTCCACTGAGCTCCCCAAGAAAGACCTGGTTCTACTAGTTCCAGGAACGAACTGCTAGGAACAGCGAAGCAAGGAAACATTCCTACCACGCTGGATGGAGGCGATAGTACTGATCTCAGTGCTACTTAGGTTTGCAGGCAGGAGAAACAGAAAGGGTTGGAACAGCTAAAAGACAACCAACACTTGGCTCCAGGCTTCCCAGCCTTTCCTTCTTGGGTTCTTTCCCCCTCCTGAGATGGTCACCACTCAAACCAGACGGAAATCACAGCAATTGGGAAGATTCCTAAAGCATGGAAATACGCATATAAACCGAACAGAACACGCAACACACGCCTATGCGTATATCCGCTGGCTAGGGAGAAAAGCAGCTCTTGGACATATGCATATAAACTAGTCCACTGGAATCCATGGGGCCTTCTTTTTTTAATTATTGAAACTTGTAGTTTAAAAAGAGAAAGTAACCTTCTGAAATTGAATATGTAAACATGGCTATTTTTTGATACTTGTCTTGCTGCGCACAGGTAACCTGAGAAATGCAAAGACGGATCTGTGTGCATGTCCTCGAAACCTTCACCTCCCCAGAAAAGCGAATCTTGCTTCCTCAGCAGCTGCAAGGCAAGGTAACACTAACCATGCACTGTGTGACTCAAAACTGCCAGCAGCTCCTATTAGTTCATTACAGATCCCACTCATTTCAAATGCCTTGAAGTCTTCTGGTTTCTGTGCCTGGAGGTCACGGCCAGGAAAGGCTGTCGGGCTATTTTGTTAGTGCAAAGTAACTTTAAAAGTCTCAATTCTTTTTCCAGAATTTACAGAGCTTTTCTTTCCCTGAGATTTTACAGGGATGTCTGATCCCAGGCTGCCATTCCCTGACCCCAGCTGTGGGGTGGAATTACTTAGTCTACCCGCTGTTTGTCTTCATCACCACTGTTTTTTTAAAAAGGAAAGGTCGACATGATACTGCCACTCTTTACATTTGGAGAGTATCGAACACTTTCCATGCAAATGAACTCTATCTGACTCAGGAGGTATATTCTAAAGACAATACTGTCTTTTCAACTGCTGGCCTGCTTCATTTCCAAGCATGCTCCTATAAAAACACAGGGTTTTATGCAAAGGCATTAGCTTGTCAGTTTGAGAATTCTGTCTTTGCTGGACTTGTTTAATGCCAAATATCTTACAAACAAACAATTTCATGCTTCCATAGCAAGACATAAATATTTACATCACAGGGACTGAATGAAGATTTTCAAAATTAAGATTTACTGTGAAATGTGTTTCTTGAAAACTCCTAAAAACCTCTTCTGGAAATGTGTATGGTTTTATTTTTGTTTAATTTGTGGCTAAGGAGTTGCAATATTGTTTATACATACACCTGTGAAATGTCAGTGACAGCTTGTGTTCCCAAGGGAAGGGGGCTATGTAACAGAAATACTTATGGTGTTTACGGAACCTGTAAATGTTAGACCAAAATCATCTGGGCGGGGCTGGGGGGGCTTGGCTGACATCAGTAATGCTTCCTTCCTGGATCAAATCCCTCTAGACAGTGAAGGAGTTGGGGTTGGAGGGCAGACAGACGAGGCTCTAAGGAGGAGAGGGAAAATAAGTCTCCAGAAAGAATGTCAGGGTTAATTGAGATTGCAGGCAGAGAACGGACTCAAGTAAGAAAGTGGCTTTCATTCTCATTTCCCAGCCCTCAGTGGAAAGGTGAAAACACTAACATAAAAATTTTGGGAAGTTCTTGCATTTGGGGGAACTTGGGGGTCTGCAAGCAAACACTGAACACTGATGCCCCATGTGCTCTTTCACTCTGTCTTCAGCATGAAGAGGCTTTCTGTAACTGAACATCTTTCCACTGTGGTTATAGCAGTTCCCACCTTAATTCTAGCATCTGGAAGGCTGTGAAAGGTAGATACCTTGTAATGATGTATTAAGTCGTGTGACAAGAAATCGCTGATGTTTGGCACATTCTTACTGCTAAGTATTGGAAAAATTAATTCACTTCCTAAATGACTGACCTTTGTTGGTCTGTTGAAAAGGCAGGCCCCGCCTCCCCTCTGTAAGAAGTCTCGGTACTCTGAGATGCTGCACTTGGAGAACTTCCGAGAGTGGGATACCCTTAAGAAGCAAAGAATCACGTGTGTAAATGATTTAAGAAAAACAATCATAACAGAAGAAAATTAAAAGCCACTGAATATTCACTCTGGGTGTAGACGAATCTATACAAATATTGACATGTGGACCCAAGTGTCTACATATATGAGGTAGAGTATGTAAAAGAAAGAAAAAGAAAAACCATCACAGAATTAGGGGCTTGGTTGCTCCCTATCCACCAACCCTCGTAAAATCTCTGTCTTGAAACACAACTTGAAAGGGTTCCTATAAAACCTTACATGGAAGCTAGGTTTTAAAGTTTGATTATTTTTATTTACTATGTCTCAATAAAGGTAATCTTTTTCTTCTACTCTGTTCTGAATAAAAGGGGTTCATCAGTCTACTAGACCTTGTTTGTTGGAAGAGGGAGTCAGGAGGGTCGATTTATTAAAGACAATGTTACTCAGGCTTCAGTAATCCAAATTTTAAGTAAATGAATAAACCCTGAAGAATGTGCTGGATCATACATGCATACGCTATCAGTGTGTATGCCCACAGCAAAAAGGAATTAAGGTATGTTCCCATGGGCAATGGCTCTTTATTCTTCATTTCAAATACAATTATTGAGCAATATTCATGATTTAGCATGAATAAAAAATGAACCTCTCTCTGGTTTATTCAATCAAATTAAGACTCCTATGTCAGTACACAGGGGAATAGCATACACACATCAAGGTTAAACTAAATCATACACGATGGTTCCTTGGGAATGTCTGCAATAGTGCCTGCGGTGAGAGGCCATTCTAGAATATAATATATAGTTTATGCATTCTGATATATGAGGGTACATATAGGATTAAAACTCACCTCTATTGTCAGTGATATCATATAAGAAGTATATCAAATATATATCAAATACATTAACTTCAAGTAGTTTTCTTTATCTTTTGAGTAGTCAATCCGAAACTCATTTAGAAATGGACAGTTTAAAAGACAATAATATTGCCATACAAAATCAACATTATAAGAGGTGGCGTCCACTGTGGTAGCTATTGGACCTGTATCATCCAACAGGATTCAACTGTGCGGCACAAGTAATGTGGCTGGGGAAGGCAAGCATATCAAGACGAGACTGCACTTCTAGGAATACATTTTGAAGTCACGGGGATAACGGCTAAGTGTACAAACCTTCTCCTCTCCAGGGTCTGGTAGAAGAAGAAGGAAGGGACCCTGTAGAAGGAGGTGGCACCTTTGGTAGCGAGTGCAGAACAAAGGTGGAACTAGAAATTGCCAGCATGCGGGTGCCCAGGTTGAACAAAGAGACCCTTCTCCTCCTCCAGCTTCAGAGGCCTAGTGTCAGCCTGCTCACTGCAGGTGTCTCCTGGAAACAGTGGCTCCAGGGCTCAGCACACTGATGCTAGGGAACATCTGGTCCAGTTACATAAGTGCCCACCAAGGAAGACAGGTGAATTGATGTGGATTGTCCACCACTTGACAACTCTCTTGTTTAACCATATAACTCTGAATTAAAAAAAGCTCTGTTGACTCTATAAACAATACAATACAAATTTATTACCACAAACATGAATTTATAAGTTCTTAAAATGTAAATAGATGACTGAATTGATTCTCACTGACTGCTTCTGATAGACCATCTGCTTTTATTCTAAGTTTATTAAAAGATTAATGCCTCTCCTAAACGCAGAAATGTTTAGTCATGTGACTCCTGTAAGGGTTAATAAATAGAAGTAGCCAATACATTTCACTTTTCTCCACAACCTTAAATTAATAATTAAAATATAAAGTGAATTAGCACTGTCAGTTTTAAAATATCAGACAATTAATTATTGAATTTATACTAAGTGCTTAGTCTAAAAGACCAGTACCTGAGAGACTGTGTCTCTAATTATTATATATGCAGCAATTTTTGCAACAGGCACACATCAAATGCAAGAGTAATGCAGACTCACCCTGTTTCCTCCATGATGCAGCCGCCCCAGGATTCTATGCATTCACATTCTAGTCCAGTGGATAATAGAGCAACAAAGGGAGGGAGGGAGACAAAAGCAGAGCTTCAGTTTGCTCCGGCTCCTGCAAAAACTCCTCAGCACAGTGCACAGCACAGCAGTGCAGCGCAACGGCTCCTTTATGGTCACTAATCAGTGGCTCCTTTATGGGCCTGCAATATACGTTGCTTCCTAAGAAAAAACTTGGGCCTCTCTTTGGTTTTTGTAACTCAGACATGCCAATTAGAGTCATAAAACCCAATCTTTAGTTAGAAGTATGATGGGCTAGAAACAAAAGGCTGGATTCTAATCCAGCTAGGGAATAGGGAAGCCACTCAGCTCTTTTCTTGTTTTGTTTTTTGTTTTGGTGGGGAAGGGGGTGTCTGCTTCTAAAATGAAAGCGGTGTCTCTCTGCCTATCTCCCAGAGTGGTTCTAGGGTCGGCACAGATGGCATCCCTGGGTGATCTGAAAGAATATAGTACAATGTCACCAAAGTCCTTCAGACACAGAGCAGTTAAAGAAAGGAATTCAATTTGCTGGAGTCACTGCCAGAATCAGTCAGAGACTTGGAGAGCAATCTCATCCTGTACTGCGACACCATCCAATCCATTAACACCTCTCAGGTGACCCCAGTACTGGCCTCCAGGGTTTTCAATTAAGTTATTAAACCTGGTGAGGTTTAATAACTCTCCTTACTGATTCTGAGCTATCTGGGCCAGGATCTAAAACTGTAATGTGGTGTAACCACCGCCATGAGAAAGCAAATGCTCTGAGCAAGGTATTAGTAAAGAAAGCGTATAGGGATCTGCAGAACGCTGCAGGTGTTGTCACGACTGTGCGCGTGGACATTAATGAGTTCTTACTCATAAAGGAATCAAGCTTGTGGACACAAGATGCTGCTCCACTTCCCAACGGTGCTATATATTAATCACACATAGGAAAGCAAGCAAGATAATGCATTTTTCTTTTCTTCTCTGGGAAGGCCTCGGTGGGAAAAGAGACTTTTACTCCTGGCTCTCACGATTATAGTAAGAGGATGAGGACTTCAGCTTATTTTCTCATTAAATGAACAATGGGCACACATGCTGCTCTCTTTCCCCACAAGGTCCTATTGTGATGTTTTGCCTTCTAACCACAAAATGTTTTCTACATTATATTTGACTACTGTGCTAGGACAAAGGGGACTATAATTGGGGTAGGACTTTATCCTGCTTTTAAAAGAAATGAGGTGTGGACTTTAGCCTGATTTTAAAAAGAAATCAGGTATTTCCACTAGCTTCTTAATCTCTGATGGCCCTTACTACTCTGTCCACTGGAAAAGTTGGTTCTTTCCTTCCTTTTCTCATCTGGTCAACAAAAACGTTGACCAAATGAGGTGACATCAGTGGCCACTTGTTTTACTTTGGTTGCTACATGGGTCAGAGGCCATGGATGAACTCTCTCTTGGACCTACCTCTGTACCAGAGGACTAGTCTGTCTCCCTCCACCCATCCCAACCTTAAAAGGTCAGTGGCAGGCTTTTCCAGGAAGGGGAAGCAAGGGGCTCACCTTTCTGGATGTGACTATGTGGGGAAGGGTTGTGAGCACTTAAATATAAGACCCTTGTCCGTGCTAGACCTCAGCTCCTTCCCAGTCCACTGTATCTTTCCAGGGATCTGTTGCTGGCATGTTGTGTCTATGGTTAGGACTCAGAGAAGCGTATCAATCAACCACCACCCTACCTTGTCTCAACAGTCTCAGTAAGAAAGAACTGACCAAGTATGAGCTTATGGACTTTGAAAGAGAAATATCTCCCACCTAAATAATCTAATAATTACCACAAGACGTTCAAGACTTTTTAAAAGGAATGACATAACACTATAATTAAACTACAGTGACTTCGGGCATAAAACATTCTCAATGACTGGACATGCATTACACAGACAGACTTATACATGAACTCGAGTAAGAAAGTCAGTGTACATACTTGGCTTTCTACTAGAAGGTTCCCACTGGATTCCAAGGTTTTGAGCCAGGCTCTGAGACAATACTTGTGCCACTGCCATTGGAAGACCATACTGGTTTTCCGAGTTGAAAGTGTGTGGGAAACATTTGAGAGAGTACACAGACACAGTTATTATTCCTTAGCTGCTGTCACTGTCATTCCAAGTCCCTAAGAAGACCTTTATAACATCTAAAGATGGCGTATAACCTTAATCATTTCCCCTGAGACAGTGCCATCAGGAGCATTGAGTACAGGAAGTTTTTCACATGGAAACAGAAAATACAAGTCTCCAAGGCTGTGCTCCATCTCAATGTGAACTAAGGATAAAGTCAATGCAAATATGACAAGAAAGGTCTCCCACTGAACAAGTGGGACTACCCGGTAAAACAGACTCCAGTCTCGTCAGGATTTTGACATAGTTGGCTAGGCTTTGGGGTGCTTCTTTCAGTGAAGAATTTTCATAATAAACTCAAACAATTCTATGAAAACATTTGTTATAATTCATACCAAACTTAAGCAGAAAACATAAAAATGAAAATTTGTATAGAGAGACAAACTTTAATCTGTAAACTTTTGATTTAAAGGAGTTAATTTTAATATATACAGGAAAGCACTAAAATTTAAAAAACATCGTAGGGAAAAGATGGATAGGTTTATAAAAACTTAACATCTCAGCTATACAGGCCTGAAAAAAAATCTCTGAGCCTATTTTCAGGTAACTTTTACACTTTGCAAAACTACCCTGATGATATCCAAAGCCATCATTATAAACTTAGAGGAGGCCTTGGGCTCTGTTTACTGATCTGTCATTCAGGTTATATTGTCAATGCCATCATTCAAAACATGCACTATTATACCCTGGGTCTTAATGAATGCAGAGGAGCAGTTGCAAGATAAAGAAAGTTACCTCATTTACACCGACCCCTCTAACACGAGAGCACACACCTCCGAAGTAACTCAGACTGCTTCTCTTATAATGGAATGTCACGCGCCTTAGGGAGACAAAGCACTGTTAGTAAACACTCTCAACCCACGTGCCATTCTCCCACACACCCAACAGCCTGAACACCACCTTCAACAGGAAACCAAAACTGATTTAAATATATTTCAATGCGAGCTCTTATGAACACATTGACTCTACTAGAGAATAGCTTATGCTAAATCATTATAAATTGATGAAGGCTGAGAAAGAAGTAATAGGTAACGATGACAAGGAAGGAAGGTGTTGCTTGGCTTGATTGCAGGACAGAACCATAAAGGCATGTGGGAAACAGCTTTGAGAGGTAAAGAGGAAAAGTGCTAAGAAGTAAAGGCCTCTTCCTTAGTGACAGAAACACAACTGTTTTCAATGGTTCATCTAAAAAGACATTTCCTAGACTTCCTACAGCTAGGTGCGGTCATGTGACTAGGATCTAGCAAACTGTGTGAACCGGAGGCACACAAGCTCAGGAAACCTGCTTTACAGACGTTGACCTTACAGAAGCAATATCCTCTTGCCCGTCTCCAAGTCTGGCATTTCTGCTGCCTGCACTGAAGACAACAGTGCCAGTAGCATCTTGAATGGAGGATGGGAGCTCTGTGCTCGGACAGTAGAGCTGGTAGCCACAGAACCACAGCGTGCCAGCCCTGGAATTCCACGTCTCTGAACAGAAAAGGGGGCCAGCAGCAACACTATACAAGTCACTGCTCCGTGATAGGTAACCTAACTGATACCGTGCAGAGATAAAGATAAACCCAAGTCGAAACTGCACATACGAAATGAGGTGGACCGCATCGGCGTGCTGCTTGATACGCTGCCGGTACTTGGAGAACTCATACAGCATCTGCACGGGGTTGATGGTGATGTCAATTTGATCCTTCTCAGTCCAGGTCTCTACAGCCACTAGGACAACCCTAGTGTTGAGTTGCTCTTTGTAAATCTGAGGGTATACAACAGGACAGGTGCAGGAGGAGAACACTGGGTCAGACATGCACAATCAGTGAGTCAGTCAGCGGAAGGGAAGAAGGGGGAGGTGAGAGAACATGGGGTCAGAATTACCTAATCACACAGAACCTGCCTTAATTTCTCTTTTCCAAGAGCCAAAACAAAGAAGAAAACTCATACAATTAAGTATTCTCTACTCTCCTAAAGATTATTCCTACTCTCACCTTAGCATCTTCAGTTGCCTGGCATCTTCTGAAAGGGATGCAGGGATGATAAGATTCTCAAGTCAGGACCTGCTCTGACAACAGGGTTCAGCAAACCCCACAGGAGGCAACAAGCTGGAGCCTGACATAGTGACTGGAAGTGCAATACAACCTGCAGCTTTAGGACAGTTCATCAAATGGTACAGCTGCCTGGCCACACAACGGAATCATTCTCAGAATGAATCACAGAGCTGAGGCCAAGATCTGCGTCACCAATCTCAACCTCACTGCAGAGTGGCACCACTCACACAGTTTGCTATTCTTCTCTTCTCTCTACTTTGGGCCAAATAAATAACGCACAGAGTTAGGCAGCTTCAATGAGAGTTGCCATGTTGTCTTACTTTTAAACTATCTAAGAAAACAAATGAATGGTCTTTGAAGATACTGCATAAAGAAATTATCAAAAAGTTGGTGCTATAGTGGCTTTACACAAAGATGAGTTAAGTGTAATATATTTTTGCAATCAGTGATTAGCTTCGGAACTTTATAAATATAACACAAACTAAAATTTTGTAAAGTATGAGTCTATTCAATCATGCAAAAATTACTAACTCAGAAACGCTGCCTAATAAATAGATTTTGCATGGGAGAAGATGTATTTAAGATTCTCTTTTCCATATCTGTCTATGGCTTTCCTGTGAGCAGAATGACAAGAGCTGAAATTAAAGAAAAGTAATAAGGCAGATGTAAACTGGCTCTCAGGGCTCAACCTTAATTTTATATTACATATTCTATGCACATCAACTCATATTACAATTTTGTCAGCTGTGCCTATGAGGCACATAACATATGCTAGGTGCACAAAATATGTTATGAATATTTACATGATGGGTGGTTTGGGGCTGTTTAAAAGGCAGATCCTCAGAGTGAGTAGCATTTAGATGCTTGGCAATTTATAAAAAGAAATTTTTTTCACAGTTAAGAGGGACCATACAAAAAAAACACAAGATAAAAATATATTTAACTTAACAAAGTAGCACTCCACAGAAGAATACATAAATTCGTTTATGTGAGTCAAATTGAATTATTTATTGGAACATAATGGATGAAATCCAGCTCTGTGGGGTTACTACCTAAGGCAGGAAGTAAGAGGAAAATCTAAATGATCATTCTTTGGAACTTAGGAGGGGTCAGGAAGGGAAAAGCAAGTCAACAGTGAAGATATGGGGGGGGGCGTCAGATCCCCTTTGAAATAAGTAGACATTTTATCATTTCAAATTATTTTATGAGGTGATGGCACCCAATTCTGTCACCTAGACTACTAGAAATTAAGTCTGAAACATTCCACCGTAGGAGAACTAAGATAATAAATACATGGCCTTGAAATTTTTATCTGTCTAAATCCTCCAAACACATGCTGCCTCAATCCATTAGGACTTCTCGACTTACGCAAAATATTTAGGAAAAGCTCAAGTAGTTATTAATAAAGTCTCATTTGTGGAGGCTAATTTCCAGCTTTACAGTCTTCCTCTGTTGCTCTTTATCTCCCACGGACTTCAGTACTAGCAGAGGCAACACTATACAATTACTGTGGGTTAATAAAAATTTCTCACTGTTTAAGGAGGTGGCGATGCCAGCTACTCTGATTTGCTCATTAGATACAGTACACATGTATCAAATTATTACACTGCACCCCACAGATACATAGAATTAAAATGATAATTAATGAAAGTCAATAGGCTTAAAAGAAAGAAACAATACTAAAGTATCTTGGGGATTCTGAGAATTCTAAAGCCCAGAATACTTTTCACAAAGCTTACCATCAGTTTATCACCAAGATATGAATATGAATTGTATAGATATGTATGTGAAGAAATTTTTTATTTCATCCAAGTAATAGCTAACATAATCAATGAACAGAGAGAAGGAGCATAAGCCATGCCTTTTCAGTTAACGAAGAGAAGTTTCAAGAGAACCAAACTACTTACAGAATCGACCAGGTTGACCACAGACTTGGCGAAGTTGTTGGTATGAGCGTGAGAAGAGCGGTGCTTCTTATACTGGAGAGGAAGAAGATAAACAGTCACTATCAAATCCTAACCGATGCTATGAGCAGAGACCTCTGCGGGAGGTCAGAAATCGGCTTGTGCCACACTGGAGACAGTGTTGCTTTTTCTTTTCTTCTTCTTTCCCTACAACCCAAACCAAGGCAGCTAAACTGTAAAATACTCAAGATATCCCAGGGCCTGAAGGAGCCTACAGAAGTGTGCATGGAAATTCTGTCCCTAGAAGTCAACCTTTAATTCAGTCTTAACAGCAACCGATTTAGCCCTTTTGTTTTCATAAAAATGAATCTTTCCCATTTACAAAGGGCTTAGACCAAAACCCAGTCTCAAATGGACAACATCCTCACTTTAAAGTCAAGGTCCTGCAAAGGCCAAGACCACGTCTTCTCAGGTAGCACTTCGGATGTTGTCCTGGACAGGGAAGAGTTTGCATTCAGTAAGCCCCTTGTGAGGACGTCACTCCTAGAGCAAGCCTTAATTCTGGATGATGAAAGCCAAAGAAGGGCTAAAAAGTCAAAGAAGGATGCCAAACAATAATGGTTTATTATAACTAGTTAAGAAAACTTAGCAAAAACGCTCTATATGTGGGCCTGGCATAGTGATGCACACCTATAATCTCAGCACTTGGGGGACACAGGTAGGAAGAGCCCTTTAGTCCAAGAGTAACTGCCTGTCAATATAACAAGGGCCTGTCTCAAGAACAAAGCCAAACATCGATGGGCATTTGTTTGGGTTTGGGGGAGGTTTGGTTTTATTTGTAGCACAGGAGACACAGCCCAAGACTTCCTATTCTACCACTGTAGAGCAAATGTTCTACCACTGTACTCTGCATACCCCATTAACGGGCTGCATTTTTATCAGGAAGTCGGATACTTAACACATGTTGAAGAGGAGGACCTCCGAACGCTCAAGTCTGCTATAGGAGCGCACCATGACCTCAACTGCTCCATGAGGCTATTGCTAGTTTTACAACCACAAGAAAAAATAAAACCATGGTTTAAACTAATGATTTTTTTGTACCATGTAAGTCTTTGAAATTTATCTTCAATTATAGTTATTAAATCAATTATACCTTTCAGAAAGATTAAGAATATTTAAAACACAGTAAAAATCACACTTTTTTCTCCTCATATAATCATAGATACTTCTCAAAGACCCTACCTCTGAATACCATGACCATGTGAATTTGAAAACTGTTCCTAACACATGAATTTCAAAAGACACATTGGGACCAGTCCAGGAATTCTGAACTGTGATTTGGAGATACCAAATGTGAACTGCCTGTTTAGTACCAAAGCAAAGATGCCAAGTTCACAGTTAGTTCCCTGAGTATGGAACTCAGAAGTCTAGAGCTCTGAAGTAAGGGCTGGAAGATCTCACGTCATAATCCTATTTAAAGACTTGAAACTGAAAGCTGTCAGTCAGGAAGGGAGTGGGCCACAGAGTCCTGAGTCAACTTAGCAGTTGGGCCTGGGGAGTAGGCAGACACATAATCTGAGGAGTGAGATATTAAACAGTTAGGATAAATAGTAGAGGGAGAACTACTGTCCTAGAAACCAGAAAAGAAGAAAGGTGTTCAAAAAGGAAAGAAAAAGAGAGAAAGAGGACGGGAGGAGAAAGGAGGGAGGGAGGGAAGGAAGGAGGGAGGGAGGGAGGGAGGGAGGGACGGAGGGAGGGAGGTCTGTATACATTGAATCGGGGTGAGGAAAGCAGGAGCAGACCACAGGTGAGGAGGAAGCTCAGAAGAACCCTATAGAGAAAACACTAGTTTTATTAACTTGAAATCCCATTTCCTGCACACCTAGGATCTATGAACAACTGTCTCTCCTTCAACACAGCTTTATGGAAGTGAGATTTATTAATCCTCAAATAATTTATCTGGGATCATGAGGCTGAAAACAAATTTGTCTTATTCTGAGCTGAAAGATGAGATTAACTTATTCAGTTAATAATTCTTATGAAAGAGTTATAAGCTACCGTTTATTAAATAGCCCCAACAAGTCAGGATTACTGATAAAAATTTGTAATTTGTTTGGTGCATAAAAAATACAGTGGTTTTTAAATAAGGAAAATCAAATGAGGTTTTAATTGAAAAAATATTTGAGTCATCACTGATTTTCACTCACTGGTTCGTATTTTATAACACAGCAGTGTTTGGAAGCAAAACACTGGCTTTGCATGTGCTTTAAAATATCTCAACCAATTTTTTATTAGTTTTTTAATATTTATTTTTAGCTTAAGCAGCTCAAAGAAATGTTTGCAGACTGTTATCAAGTTATAAGTGCTCACAAGCTTGGCTCCGCCAGCTAGGTACCAAGATGCTTTCTCCAAATTTGAGAGATTTTCTACTTTCTAATTGAAAGCCACCGATAATTGGGCTGCTTGTTCAAAATACGATAGGTGCAATTTTTCAGGGAGCCAATATTAGAGAGAGGAGCTTTAATGCAAATGTAGGCAAAATGTTTCCATTTCCTGCATGAATGAGAACTAATTTGGCAAATAAAGAAAAATGTGCAAGCTCCATTATGACAGAACTTACCTCCACATTCTCTGATCACTGAAAACCATTTCCATTTAAACCAGCAAATTGGCTTTCACTTCCTGAATAAATGAGTCCCTTAAGAAATGCCCTTTTGAAAACAATTAAAGCAGAACCTTATTTTCAACCCAAAGGTAAGAATTATAAAATCCCGCGGACTCGTACAGTATGAACGCTACGAGAAGGGGCTTATGATGGGACGACCATGCTGAGGCAGGCAGCTTATCTCCAGACACAGGACATAGCCCAGCTCACTCTGGCTGGCAGCCCAGGAGGGCGGGGCTCTGCTCCCTCCTCAGTTACTGCATTTTTGCAGCAATTATGTTTTTAAACTTCGCTTGATAGAAAGATTTCCTCCAAAAGGGCTTTTCTCAACTCTTATGAGGGTCATTAAAACAAATATGCATTCGGGACGACTGTAGAACAGAATGCAACCTGGTCTTGAGGCAAGGGGAGTATTTAGTGCTGTCATTCCATAGCAATCATTTCTTAAACACTAGAAACTCTCAGTTTGCTGCATTTTATCCTGAGAATTATCACCATTCAAAAATCAAGGTTGTTTGTTTGTTTTCATTTTGAAAATATATCTACCCAATTTATCATTAAAATATCATCCCCAATTCTCATCCAATATAAATTTTTGTTATGCAATGAAAACCCAAACTTTGTTGATTTAAAAGCTTGAATTTCGTTCTTAATTAAAAGATGTGCACTGATGAGAAGGCTCAGTGAGTAATGCTTGCCTCGTAATCCTGACAACAGTTTAGTCCTCTGAATCCACATAAAAAAGAGAGAGAGAGAGCCAGAATTGATGCTAGGCATCATTCCAGCAGCCTATGGTGAGGCAGGGGGTGGAGACTGACTTGCCAGCTAGTCTGGAGCAGAGCACAGCAGAAGTAACGAGGTAGAAGAAAAACACTGATCCCTGAAAGCTGACCCCTGAATTCCACACCATGAATGCCTACAACCATGACACCACACACACACACATACACACACACTAATAAACAAATGTCTAAAATAAATTAAAAGATATTATACGCCAAATAAGATGGTGATTTTATCACAAAATATGTGGCATACGCAAATAAAGTTTTCTCTGTAGAAAATATTATTTTTTTGAGAAAGGAGCTATTGCATTTTATGTATAAGTGGGAACACTGTGGTACTCTTGTGAGCTTTCTCTCTCTCTCTCTCTCTCTCTCTCACACACACACACACACACACACGCACACACACACTAATAATAGTGAACAAAATAAACCTTTAAAGAACTGATGTTCTCAGCTACTCCTGTGGGCAGAATGCGCTTGCATGCTTGACAGTGTGGTACACAGCTTAATTACTGCATGTGCATTACAGGGTTTGTAGAATGGATGGTAGGGGAAGCTCAAGCGTCTAAAGACGTGATTTCAGAGCATGCACATGTCTGAAGACGTGATTTCAGAGCATGCACATGTCTGAAGACGTCAGAGCATGCACAACCATCAGGTTTGAAAAGTAGTTGGGAAAAATCTCAGCCTGCAAAAGGGTCTAAGATGGAGACGGCCCCACCAGCAACCTTCAGCCACTCCGACTTCAGTCTTCCCTAGAGCACATTGCCACCTGAACACTTGGTTCTCCTCACTGGGAACGACCCTCAGGTATATGTAATTCTAAGAAATTTTCCTTCTTACTGGCATATCTCAAGAAATTTATTTAAAGATTGGCAGAAAATTAAGTCTGTCTACAAAAATAAAAAGAATTATTTTCAACACAACTGAATTAGTATTAAGTAATTAATAATTAATTTGAACATCCTTTAAAGTAAATGACTCAAATATTTAAATATAAAGTAAACCTTTTGTTATGCAGTTTCAAGAGTTTCTCTGAAGAGACTGTTGACTAGAAGTTCATGCGGTCAGCTTAGTACAAAATACAATTTTAGCATAAAGTTTAACTTTGGTTTTCATAAAATAAAAACAAGGGCTTAATACAGTTTAAATTTTTATTTCAATATCTTACAAGATTTTACTCATATCTGATGTTTAAATATTTTTTCAAAGTTCTCATCTTCATAGTCATTAAAAAATATAACTCCATTTCTGTAAAATCAACTAAAATCAATTAATTAGCCATTTTTAGGATTAAACTGCATAACTACAGCAAAATAATCACTGGCCTAAAGAGTTTGGAGATTGCAAAAGAAAAACTCAGTCACATCCTTACCTAGCTTCAAATCAAGAGTCTCACTTCAGTGGCTTGAAATCACCCACCATGGGAACAGGTAAACACTGGAGATGAGCTAATATCTTAAAAGTATACCTAAAAATCTAAAACATGACTAAGGACAGAAGAGTTGTAGGAGGCCCAAATGGAGAATGGCAATTTCTGCCTGTATTTCTCTTCAGTGTTACCGAGTGCAATGTGTTTCTACAGGAGGAGCACAAAGTTATTTATATTGTCAATGTTTGGTAAAATAAAGCACTGATTTAAAATAGTCTCTTTATATATATATATATATGTAGTATTTAACAAAAATGTTTTATATGACATTGTATAAGCACTTTACTGTATTATCTCTAAAGCCGTGTGCACAGAACAAAGGTGTGGAACAAAATAATGAATCAGTGACCAAACACCAAGGTGTGAAAAGTAGACAGTAAGAATTTTAAACATAGACAAGTGAGAAACACTATTGGTAACTATCCCCATTGTAATCTCTATTAAAGAGATAAATTCATAGTTGTAAAACTTAGTTACTATCTCTTTCTCAGTTAGAATCACCCAAAGATTGTGTCTAAACATAGGTACTTTATTGTTACAAACAACAGCTAAAGTAGAATGCATTTCTTGTTTCACAAGCTATTGGGTATGTGTGGGGGCTTGAAGGAGAATGTCCCAGAGGCTCACATATTTGAATGCTTGGCCCTAGTTGGTGGAACTGTTTGGGAAGGATTAGGAGGCATGGACTTGTTGGAGGGGGTGTGTCACTGGGGGTGGGCTTTGATGTTTTAAAAGCCAATGCCAGTCCCTCCGTCCTTGCCTCCTGCCTGCCACACTACCCACCTGATGATTATGGACTCGTCCTGGGAGGCTGTGAGCAAGGCCCCAGTTCAATGCTTTCTTTTATAAGTTGCCTTGGTCATGGTGTCTCTTCACAGCATTAGAGCAGTGACTAAGACAGCATCAATTCTATAGTCTTACCGTCTTGTGATCATTAACGATCATAAGTTCCAAATACTTCATTTCTTCAAATACACCACGTGATGGCTAAAGAAAATAAGAGATACATGGTCAGAATAGTGACTGACATATAGTGTCTCTATTTCTTGGTCAAGTTACAGGTAAGCCTTGAATTTCAGGACTCTTCATTGCCTGTAATATAAACACCAAAAACAGAAGCCCGGTGAGGCAACTGTGCATAGGTGACTACAAAGTGTCAGTGAACAAACAAGAATTTAGAAAAGACAATTTCACTATCTCTGCTCACCAAAATTGGAAATAGACCATGTTGTTTCTGTCTGTGTGGTTTTCTTCGGTATGAAATTAGTCTAGAGGAAAAGATGCCATGCATATCATAGTAGCTAAAAGTAAATAAATTTCCCTTTCTATGGCATTAAATGATAAAATATTCATATTTACTTAAAATGTCAAAGGGAATGTAAATTCATTTGATGAGGACATCATGCCTCTCTGAAACAGGAATCAAAGTGGTAGACAAGAAGTGACAGAATGGGATAGAAGTCTAGTAACCGTGTAACCGTTTCCAGCCACTAACAGGAATGGAGGCTGGCAGGTAACAGTTTAGGACTAGAGATTGTTTGACTTCTCATTCCCATGTATTTCTTTTTACAGTTGAAAGTTAATACGATGGTTCTTTTCCTTAGTGTATACAGGTCCATCTAGGGTAGACAGTAGGAGAAGGGAAGCTGCATAAGGCAACCGCTCTTTCGAGAGGAAGCAAAGATCACTAAGCGAACATAAAAGTGTTACTCACGGTTACCATAATACCAGGACACACTATGCAAGAAAAGGATTCAAACTTGAACTAACTTTTAGATCGCTGGGGGTCTAATTAATTTAACACAAAAATACATTCAACTAAGTATTCACTAAAATGTGTAATTTGTGCTATAATTACTCATTAAGTTATCTAGAGAATTACCATGTAGCCTATAAGCTGTAGAATTAATTCTTGGTTACATGGCATTCACCATATAATTACCAAACAGTCCCAGTCATTACAGGCTTCTAATCTACTACAAAAAGACTATGAATATATTTAGTTACAATGCCACTAAGCATTTATTAGTGTGCAAAAAACATACAACAGTTACTGGTTATATCATTTCCCGACTTTTATTTAGTCACTGTCCCATCACCAATAGAGAAATGACTTTCTGCCATTCTGTTCTGAAAAGCTCATCCAGCTTTCAAATTTGGTATAACATAGTTCTTCATTTTTCATTTGGAGGAAAGACAAATAAACTTGATTAGCCAATATTTCAAATCCAACTCTTACTAACTTTTTGACAGAAATGTTTTCTATGACATTGTGCAATCAATATTATCTCTAAAGCGGTTGTGCACTCTCTTTATTGATAATTTGTTTGTTTGTTTGTATGGGGAGGTGGGTACATGCAGAAATCATAGATTAACTACTGGAATCAATTCTCTCCTTTCACCCTCAGTCCCAAGGATGGATCTCTGATTATTAAGCTTCACCTGTTTAGCCATCTCACCAGCCCTACTGTGATTTTCAATAGAAAAAAATGTACTCCCATTTTT
>JAQHUG010000103.1:5023112-5034219 GCA_028555095.1 Dicrostonyx torquatus | reverse complement strand
ACATGACATCAGAGCTCATAGGACACTCTTCTCAGTTTGAACCATTAGTAGGGAGAGAAGAGTAAAGAGCAGGGGTGAGAGATGCTCACGAGATGTGCAGTCTTTGTTCTGAAGGGGAAAGTCTAGACAGGGTGGAGGAGACTCCCAAGGGGAAAGGGGAAGCCCGCGGCCCGGCCACACCCACACTCACTGCTCTCTTCCTTCTTCTCAGCCACTGTAATTCAGGTAACAAAGGCCACTGGTCACTGCCGTCTGTGCCTGTGTAAGAGGAAAACAAGCATCAAATGGATCTGGAAAGCGTTCCACTGAGAATAGTCTCCAAATATTACATGAAAGAACAGTGCCGTTAATAATAAATGTCACCACCAAGCCAAAATAGCCTGTAGTGAAACCGTGCATGGACTGTTCAACATTTCACGCTCACAAAGACAGCTCAAAAGTCATACACAACACGAGGTGACCAAGGTTGATTAGATGAGAGCTGTTTGACCTACAACCATTTAACAATATCATATGAACTCTACTGCGTATGCCCAATTTATTTTAGAATTTGAAATGATATGTGGCATAAAGTTTTGTATAAATTATGAAAGACTCCGGGCATTAGTACACAGGTATAGTATCACATGCCCTCAGGAAAGCAAAAGAAGCCTTTGCCCGGACTGAACACACTACAGATGCTTTGAGGGCAGGGCGAACAGCGGAGGCAACACAGAACTGCGAGCATGGAAGTCCACCTGGTCAGAAAGCAATCATTAACTTACATCTGGCCACACGCAGGTTCCCAGCCCAGCTTCACGCCAGAGATTCATTTGTCATCTCCTCTGAAACATCTCTCGATGTCTCATCCCACGCAAGGCTCAGCTGGGACTCCACTTCCCACCCACGCTGCTGATCTCAGCTCTCAGACCAATTTCCCTTCCCAGCAAGCCTGCGCAACTCCAGCGGTCTGTCAAGTCACAGCCCGCAGCACGTATCATGGCTATTTTAATTAGAACTTACTGAGATTCTTCATCTGCTTAGAATACTGTCCTGCCAAGGTTTTCTGGATTATGTGTGGTCGGCCTGTGCTTTTCTGAAACAAAGACAATGGTGGGAAACGGAGAAGTGAGACACGAAGACCCAGGGCATCTGTGTACATGACCCAGGGCATCTGTGTACATGAAGACCCAGGGCATCTGCGTTAGCGGAACGCTATCTCTCTACCATCCTCCACCGTGGGGGCGTTAGTTATCAGAAGGAAAAGGAGATGCTTGTTGAATCTTTAATTTTGAATAAAACAGTGCCCTTCAACCGCCCCACTTTAGATCAAAGCCAGTTTTGCCAGTTGCTCTTAAATCTCAGCTTCTCTCAAAGCCCCAAGTGGGAAACACATAAAAAAGGAACAGAATGTCCACCAGCATGAAAAAATGTTGGAGCTTTAATATACTTTTAAAACGCAAATCTCAGAAAGATACAACAGCAATTGTCCCACCAAGCTGTAAATGATTTACAAAATACAGCTTCCATAGTTAATTACAGCTACAGGGCAGAACGTACTCACACATCACTGGTAGCATAGTTTGAGAAAGATTTTGAAAATATCTATAAGCAACCTTGAAAATACTCATATCCTTTGGCTAGAAATGACACTGACTCCTTATTATTAAAAGTGGGAGCAGCTTTGAAAGCTGAGTGTCTGCCAACCAGCACCGATGCGTGCATTATCCAATTGTTCCCAACAGGAAGCCCGCGTGGTCTGTATTCTATCCCTTCCCGTGTGCTTTCTGTTGCAATGATAAAACACTGACTAAAACCAGTGTGGGAAGGAGAGGGTGTATTCCAGCTTGAGGGTTACAGTTCATCACAGGAGAAAGTGAGATCAGGAGCTAAATCCAGAACCTGGACCATGGAGGAGTGCTGCTCACTGCCTTCCCTTAGCTTGCTCAGCTACCTTTTTATACAGCCCGGGGATCCCTATTTAATTCCACCTGTCTAGGGATAGTACCACCCACAGTGGGCGTGGCCATCCTACATGAATCAGCAATCAAGAAAATGTTCCATAGGCCATTCTGAGGGGGACAGTTCTTCAGCTGAGCGTCCCTCTTCCCACCAAGTTGACAACCTAGATCAACCATCACATTTCTAGTTAACAAATAAAAATACTGAGATTCAGAGAAGATACATGATTGGGTTAAGTTGTGCTATGAAATGATCCAATCAATGTATTTAATATATATACAGAATTGTCTAATTGAAAAAGGTTGCAAGACATTATCTTTAGGGATGGTACGGTGGATAATTATTATTTAGTTAAGTATTTATTTTGCTTTTCAAACTGCCAAATATATTACTAGATTTGAGGGTTTTTGTAATATTGATAATTGAACCCAGACTCTCATGAATACTCGCAAGATCTGGGCCACTCAGCAATCCCTAGCCTGTTTTTTGTTTTGTTTTGTTTTGCTTGGTGTTGTTTTGGTTGTTCATTTTTGTTTGTTTGTTTGTTTGAATTTATTTGAGACAAGCTTCCCAGGCTGGCCTTGATCCTAAGTTCCTCCTGTCTCACCTTCCTGTGTAGCTGGGATGACAGGCATACCCCACCACACTCAGCTAATACATTAGCTTATGATCATAAAAATATCTACTAAAAAGGCTCTTATTACATTTGATTGAAAACAATAATTAAGGACATTGCTAGTTACTTTCTATCTGCAACAGAATGTGAATTATCACTGGAACTATCCTGTCCATACTTCTAACTTACTACAGAGTAGGCTAAATTAATAGTTATGATAACGTGGCCATCCAAAAATCCAAATTCTCTCTTGGTCAGCTCTTTATTCTGGGAACATAAAAAGGCACCTAGCATAGTGAAACTTACCTCTGAATTGCAACGCAATTTTTACAACTAATTTCAAGATTCAAGTTCTGCTCCTTTGCCCCCACCCACAGTGGAAATGAGAAGAAATCATTTGTGAACAAAAGGGAGGCAGTGGGAGGCAGGCAGGAAAGAGAGGATAATAAGCCGTAGCCATCAGCCTCAAGCAGAATAATTACAGCTATCGCGGTGAAGAACCAGTTCTTTAAACATTTTGATAATAAGAGTTTACATGTATATAAACCCTTTCAGCAGTTCAGTGGGTGCTGCAACACAGTTATGATTCACCCAGTCTGCAAAAATCGTCCTATTACAGATGCGCTGGAAATTACCTCATTTACACATTCTTAAGATGAGCAAGCTTAGAGAACTGTCTTGGACTTATTGTCGTTGCTTTCTTTGGGAGTTTCTTTGGTGAGGGAGGTAAGAGAGCAGTTAATCAAAGCTGAAAGTCGGGAGTTCTGCCGAGTGTCTGGCAGGTTTGCTGTAGTGCCGTCTGCCTGCTCATAGAGTAGGGACAGCTTCTGCTCGTCAGGACATATTAATCTAGGGTCATTCCTGTCTAGAAAGTTTTAAATTATTCATCAAAACCCCCATATAGGCTTGTTCAAATATCACCTTGTACAATTTAATGGCTTTTCTGTCTCAAATTTGAAAGGTTATTCTACAGTCATATGTCAGTACGTGTGCAAAGGTACACACACACACACACACACACACACACACACACAAGAAAACAAATGGCGCCCTTTTTTGTCAAAAGTCTAGATGTTGGGGTTGGAGAGGTTGCTCAGATAAGAGCTCCTGTTGCCCTTACAGACACAGGCTCAGTTTCCGGCACCCACATGCCTACCTCTAATCCTGTGTAACCCCACTTCCAGGCTCTGATATCCTCTACTCACCTCCTCGAGCACTGCACACACAGAGAACACTCATACACACTAAATAGATAGATAGACAGACAGACAGATAGACAGGTATGTAGAGAGGTAGATGGGTGGATAGATGACAGATGGATGGATGGATAAATAGATATAGAGAGACAGACAGACAGACAGACAGGTATGTAGAGAGGTAGATGGGTGGATAGATAACAGATGGATGGATGGATAAATAGATATAGAGAGACGACAGACAGACAGACAGGTATGTAGAGAGGTAGATGGGTGGATAGATGACAGATGGATGGATAGATAGATAGATAGATAGATAGATATAGAGAGACAGACAGACAGACATATTATTAATTCCTCAGTGACTACTATAGTCTTAAAAGAAAAAAACTTTAATATTCAATCTGAACATGGTGGCACACACAGAACATTCTGGAGGCCTGGACTGCATAATGACACCCTGTGCCCCACCAAAATGGTTTTCTGCTCTCCATCAAATGACTGCATTATTGTGATCATCACTCTCAAAATATAGCTTTGCTCGGTATCAGTTGCCTCCCCCGCTGTGACCTCACCGTGTCTTCGCCTGCCAATTTCCACTTTGTCTGAAGAGTCAGACAGCACAACACAGCAAGCAGTGCCCATCCCAGGGCCTTCGTAACTTCGCAGCTCTGGGAGTTTCAATTCCCTTAAGGCCTTTACTCCAGATCCCCCACACACTCACAGCTTGATGGCCCTTTGCTGTCCTCAGCAGGTGTCACCATCTGAAATATCCTGTGTGACCTCTTACTCATTTTTTGCATCCCTGTTCAGGAGTCTCAGGACATCAGTTTTACCATATAGCAAGCTCTCAATATAATCTTGGTGTCTCCATAGTAGACTTTAAAGCTGGTACCACTGTCACTGAAGTGTGGCTGGAGCACAGGATTTCTGATTATGGCTGCTGGCCTAAACAGGATGAAGTATTGCTTCCTTCCCCATCTCTGAACTGTGTGCTGCATTAAGTAGTCATTTTTAGACCATAGACTCCCCCACTAAATATTTCTAGGAACAGAAAGTAAGTATATTCTTTTTTCTTTTTTGTTTTTTTTTTTTTTTCGAGACAGGGTTTCTCTGTGGCTTTGGAGCCTGTCCTGGAACTAGCTCTTGTAGACCAGGCTGGTCTCGAACTCACAAAGATCTGCCTACCTCTGCTTCCCGAGTGCATGCGCCACCACCACCCAGATAGTAAGTATATTCTTAAACAATTATCTAAAGAAGGTACTGGAAATGAAAGCTTTTCTTATGGAGTCCAATGCAAAACAGAGGGCTTCCCTGTTCTCTCTAAAGACCAGAAAGAACGGGCTTGCTTCAGAATGCCTCGGGATGATACCTCTGATCTGCCACCACTGGCACGAGGGTCTGGCACTGTCCCTTCTAAGTCTGAAATCATATAACATGGATAAATGCTCTTGGATGTATTTTGCCTTCACCTGATGGAAAAACTAAACACCATAAGAAAATTGATGTCACAGACCCACCTCATCATGAATGAGCTCCAGTGGCTCTATCATATACATGAAGGTATTGTCCTCAAACATGCCGCTGCAACACAAGACATCAGAAAGAGAGTCAGCAATGTTGCATCTCAGAAGTGCCATTGAACAGTGCCTCTGGGCAAATGCCTTCATACAGTCCCACATAAACTCCCAGTAGCTGCAGAGAATCCAGCCATGGTCTCGGCGTGCCAAGGACTGTCAGGCAGAACGCAAGCTACAAAAGCATGGAGCATTCCCCCAGAGCGTGCAAACTCTACATGACATAAATCATTTTTTAAAATAAACCAGTGACAATGGTGATCTGGGATAAGATTTCCCACATCATGGGGAAGGCTCATTTATTTTAGAACCATATGCAACTAGTACAATCTTCTTGTTATGCAAATTATGTATCACCTACGAGAAAGCTGACCATTCCATCATCTAGGAATATTCTAAAACCATCTCTGATTCTGAAGAGGCCGGCAGAAATATCCTTACACTTGTAAACTGTGAATGCCTATTACGTAGTATGCCATAGAAACCATATTTAACTTAGGGAGACATGAGATTTATTTTAAATAAAGTTTGAAAAGGGTTTTAAGACTAACTCTTCATCTGAGGCACCACTTAATTTGGATCTATAATGTGTTTGTGCACGGTTTCAAAGAGTCTGCCTCTGGACAATGCCTCTTAGCATCCCATCCTTCCCTGGCTGGTGCCTAGTTAGACTCAGACGGAATTCTACTGATCTGACCTTTGACACACATACCTGTAGGTGCTGCATCGGCTAGACTAAGTCACTCTGTTAGCTCCCTGCTAGAGTTTGGGTCTTACATGTTCCCACAGGTCCACTACTAAGGATTCACACCAGAGGGGTGATCCTGGGAGGTGGGGGAACTGCCATGTCAGAAGTCTTTAGTGGTAGGGGTAGGGAGAAATGCCTTGCAGGGTACTGTGGGACAGTCTCCTCACTCCTCTCTTTCCTAGCCATATGCTGAGCAGTTTTGTTGCCCTACACACATTCAATCCCAGTGATGTGGTTCCTCAAAGTGGCTCACAGTAATGAGAGCAATCATCCTGGATGCGAACCTCCAAAGCCTGAGCTAAAATAATCCTTTTCTTGCTATAAGGTGATCATCTCAGGCATTTTGTTCCAGTAACAGAGAGCTAATTAATACACCCCTTTCCATTCCCTTCACAGAATCAACCAAAATGAGAATCAGTGACTTATGTGATCATTTGTTTAATTTCTGAGTTTCCTATACAGGTGTTATAGAAGTGGGGACTTTAGCTCCCCGGAATTACTTTTATCTAACCCCCAACACAGCATTGACATAGAAAAGTCACTAAGATAAAACATCTGGGTATGAAAGCTAGAAAGAACGAGTAGATATGAGCAAGCCTGGAGGTCAGGAGATTCCCACATACTGGAGTCCGTCACACGTCGACAGAGCCACCCTGGAGTCCTTGACACCTCTGATGCGTCCATGGTAGTAGCAGTGCTCTCCACCCTACAAAACAGAGACGGTGTTACTGATTGTATCTCACATGTTGGCACCTCTGCTTCTGATAGTTCTTAGAGAAAGGCCATCAAGGATGAGAATGCATCTGCCAGAGAAACTCACAGCCAGAAATTTTCGTATGATTAATGGAGGAGAAAGGGGCTTAAAACCAAGAAAGGGGAATAAAACCAAGCAAATGATAAAGTTCCCTTGCATTTCTTAAATATGCATTACAGAAGCAGATGTGGTTATACAACAGTCTTCTCTCTCCTTTTCACATCACAACTCTTCCAGATGCTTCTTCTTGTGTTTATACAATTTTGAATAGAATGTTCTTATTGCTATCATCTGATTCACCCCACTTTAGAAATTATCTTCCTGAGGTACTACATTATCAAAATAGAAACATAAACACCAAGCCAACCGCAAACCCTTTATCTACAATGGTGTACCATCTCCAAGATAGGCCAGGGCAATACTGGCATAAAACGTGTGGAAGTAACCAACCAAAAACTGATTTTATTCAAGGTCCACTCCACAAGATGGAACCCATATCTGACACTGCCTGGGATACTAAGAATCTGAGACCATATAGCCCAGGGACCTAGGATGAAACTTTGACACTTTGCTATACTCCTAGATGAACGCCTTGTTAAGCCATCATCAAAAAAGCTTCTTCCTGCAGTATATGGGAACAAAGATAGAGACATAGAGCCAGACATTATATAAAGAAAATATATATTCAAGAAAAATCTTGAAACACTTAGCCCTAAAGAGGGTGTCTCCATCAAATTCCTTCCCTCAGAGCTCAGGGACCCCTGAGGAAGAGGGAGAAATATAAGTGCCAGGAAGGTTGGGGGCCTCTAAATGATGAGCAAAGCTCCTAGGAACTCAGGCTGAAGCATCACGCACAGGCCCCCTGCGCTCACAGCATGGCTTCTGGCTTAGCGGTTTCCCCGAGTGTGTGAAGGAGCGGCTCTCTGGTTCTTGTGCCTTCTCTTGGGCTCTTTTCCTTGTACTGATTTGTCTTCGTACAACTTTGAAGTGACGGTTTTTGTTTTATCTTATTATATCTTCTTTTGTTACAGTTTTTAAAAAGACAAACGAATGAATGAATACCTAGCCATGAGGGTAAAGGTAATTTATGCTTGCTGAGCGAGGTGAAACCATTTTTCCCCAGTGGATCAGCTACTCCAGGGCAGGCCTCGTGGTCAAGAGTAGCTGACAACACACAAGGCCTCCACAGCTTCCGTGTGCTTTTATTTGCTCACAGCTTGTAATTTGCCTGTGAGTGGTGTTGTTCTGTTTTCTTGGCTTGAGGAGGTTTTGTTGCTATGTTTCATTTTTATTTGGTTTTGAGAAAGAACTTAAACTTGTGTGGGTATTGGGGGCAGAGGACCTGGAAGGACTTGGGGGAGGAGAAGAATATGATCAAATATATTTTAATTTAAAAATTGTTTTAAATAATAAAAAATTAAGAAAGAAATCATAAACAAAAAAGTATACAGTTGCATTTGTATTATATATCAGTAACATTAAAACAAAAAATAAACAAGAAAGTAGCTCCTTTAATACAGACTCGTGAAACACCCTCTCATCCCACACACTACCCGTCTTGGCTTGAGCCGCTAGAGTGTCCATATTATGACTCTGGAAAAGTCTTCAGAGCTGTACTATGGTTTCATTACATTTTCTATTTTTCTACATTTTTAATTCGAGGAGACATTTTGTTTCACTATTTGCATCTTTGTTTTATATGTGATTAGCATCCTTTAGCCTCTAAGAGTAATCTAAAACTCCTCCTTCTGTGGTCAATGTATCAGTCAATGTGGCATGCTCATTTTGTTCCTAGGGACACTCTGGTGTTTGCCTTCAGTCCCATGATTCAGTCCAGCCTGTTGTTTTCTGGGTCCCACCAGGAGGCAGCATGCAGGACTTCTCTGGTCCACCAGGAGGCAGCATGCAGGACTTCTCTGGAAACTTGTGGAATCTTTATTTGCCTGCCTTCTGCGTTGGACCCTAAATTCCATGTCTTCCTCATTTATAGTCACCGCCATCCTCCTTAGAGGCACACAGTGTCTGACACTTTATTGAAAAGTATTTATGATAAATAAGTTCAGTGAGCAGTCACAAGGGTAAACCTTCCTGTCAGCCTTCACAGTAGAGCCACAAGTTGGGTAGGGAATCTAAACTGACCATGTCTTCCTCCTGGCACTTCAGAAACCTATAGTCTTCTAGTTTCTGATGTTGCTGATTCAGAGACGATTCCAGCATTAGGCATTTTCTATAAAATCTAATGTTTCTTTTTTTAAGAGGACTTCAGGGACTCCCACTCAGCTCCATGTCCACAGTCTTGGGATGAGCCTTCGCATGGATGCTTCATCTCCACCAATCGAAGTCTCCAGAACACTCAGAACTGAAAACAGCTCGTGTCTTCAACTGGAGATGGGTGGTCACTGGCTATGCAAGTAAGGAGTGAATCGGGGTGGGTAGCGTTAGTTATTCTCCAAGTACACATTTCACCACTCCCTTTCCAGATGCCACTGACTCCTGGACCTTTCTGGCTTTAATAACATGATCCGCTTGCTGTTAGCAGCCTCCTCTCAAAATAGTTCAACAGAGTAAGCAGTGTTCATGCATAAGAAAATAGTCACTGACCCTCCTGCCGCCCACCTCCTGAAACTGCGGGAACATCTCCCACTGTCCTCTCCACTTCGCTTTGTCCTAGTAGGTTTATTTCCCTTTTGAATGGGTTATTGGGAAGACACATGATACCACATATTATAAGTGCTCTATAATATGTGGGCTGCTTCTCAATTCTCAAATAGCAAAGTCGCTTATAAATATTGACTCATATACAGCATGTCAAGTTCTATTTGTGTATTTCACACTGAAACCTATAAGGACAAAGGGATTCACACATCTCAGCACCTTGAGAATCCAGGTCAGAATACAGAAGTTACATTTCAAATTCTTCCCATGGTTCTAAATTATATATATTATAATTTTATACATTTACAATACATATACCATATAAGATGTATTATACACATATATACATATATATATAAGGTGTATTATACACATATATACATATATATAAGGTGTATTATACACATATATACATATCTACAGTAGCTGTAAATTCTATCGAAGTTGTTTGTTTGTGTAACAGATAAAAGCTGTCCTAAGCCAAGTGGCTGGACGAAGTACACTGAAAACAGCCATATTCACTTGGCCTTCCCAAGAGTCACTGTTTTCAGATTTTCCTTTAAGATATTCTTATTTTCCCCATAAGCTATTGTATGCTGACATTACCAGCTCTTCTTAGACGTATATTCCGCCCACTTGTACTGAAGTGGAAGCTGACTCTCTGTCACCTGTTGAATTAAGGTGGGAAACTATGTTTGACTATGTGTTATCAAGTTCTCTGAGCCTTAAGTGAGACTGGAGATAACATTCAATCCTTGTGTAACACAATACACAGCCTTAACATCTAAAGAGCAGTTAGTTATATTAAGCATTATGAGTAGTTTGGTGATTTCCGTGTTAGTGTTACTACTGGGATATTTTCTGAGTTTCTTGTTAAATTTATAGAAAGTTTTTTTTTAAGTATGTTGAAAAATATCACTTGGCAACCCTGCAGATCCACGTTGCTGCTGTAGTTGCCCGGGACAGAAAGGACAGAAATCTCACTTGCTGTGACACAGAACAATCCCTGATGCACTATCCGACTGTGACCGCAATCTTCACGTACAACTTAGGAGATGGGTAGTGTGCACGGAAGGCTCTGCCAAGAGTAGCAGAAAGACTGGCTGATGTCACATCTTCAGGAGCTCCAGTTCATACATCTTCTGCCAGGTAAGAAAACCTCAGACTACTCCAGAGGGCGAGTCAGCACTGACCAAGAGTGGGCACAGACTCGGGATTCAGCGAGCAGTAGCAAGGGCTAAGTCAGTGTGTCTGTCCAATGATGTCGACACTCTCACATCCAAAATGTCCGTCTGTTAATTAGATTGGACAAAAATGGATCCTTTAACAAGCAGAACTTCTTGGTAGTCAGAGGGAATGAGAATTCCTAGGAAGTGCACTGTCAACTTTCTCAGTCATGTATTCCACACGGCCAAGGACCCCAAGAGCTAAGTCATGTTTACATAGTAACGGGCTCCTTCCTGCGTTAGATCAGCAAGCTCAGAATTCCGTGGCAAACCTCTCGTGCATCCTCCACTGATTTGTTGTTATTCACTGGTTTAGGGGTGGTTGTTTGGTTTTGGTTTTGTTAGCTTGAGGGCTTGTCTGCCTGTTCTCCAGTGTGTGTGTGTGTGTGTGTGT
>JAQHUG010000103.1:5009621-5022852 GCA_028555095.1 Dicrostonyx torquatus | reverse complement strand
TGTGTGTGTGTGTGTGTGTGTGTGTATGTGTGTGGCTAGGGACTGAAGCCAGGACCCTGAGCATACTGCGTAAGCACTCTATCACTAAGCTACACTCCCCAACCCATGTGATTCTCATCTTTTAAAACATTTCCTCACCAGGTGGTGGTGGCACATACCTTTAGTCCCAGCACTCCGGAGGTAGAGGCAGGCAGATCTCTGTGAGTTCAAGGCCAGCCTGGTCTACAAAGCAGCCAGGACAGTTACACAGAGAAACCCTGTATCGGAAACAAACAAACAAACAAACAAACAAATAAATAATCAAAAATGAGTAGAAAAGCAACTTAATGATTCAAGTGATAATAACTGGAAAGTTGGGGGGTATATTCTATGACTTCATTGCTGTATTAATAGGCATTATTTGACTCCACTCACTTTAATAACAAGGAACATTTCTACTCTCCCAGTAACCCACTCAAATAACAGTGACATGAAAAACCACAGTAACCCCCATGACAGAGGACAGAGAAAAAGAGCTGGAAGTGGATGGAGGTGCCTGTGAAGATGCAGGAGATGGCCAGCAGATTGGTGGGAATGACTCACTTAGACTTGAGGTTTGCGGGAAGCAAAACCAGTAATTAATTTTTTAAAAATTTTCCAACCTTTTGTATCTGTTTAATTATCTCAACCGCTTCAGCAAAATTCAATCTGTCAGTGTGTGCGAGCTTCACAGCCCAAGAAACTCAGGTAAGCCTAGACATTCACAGTGACTGAGAACTGGGGTCTTCTCCTTGGCTACTCAAGGTCTTGTCAACATTGATAAACAGCTGACACAGCCCATCTTGAAGAACTGTGCAGACTGGGAGATTCGACTTAGGACGTGCTGAAATGAAGATGCCACCTCAGTGGTTATTTTAGTCTGGGTTTTTGCTTTTGTTTTACAAATTTGCCTACTGACAAAGCATACCAGCCTATTTTAAAAGTGAGTGGTCTGGATTTGCTGAAGAATGAGAAAATGAAAAACTACATTCAGAGAGTTGGGGAATTTGAAATTTCGGCACCATTTTAATAATTCATCTTCATTAAATTCAACAGGGAAAAGAATTCTTCCGGTAGTGTATTGATAAAAGTGTCAGACCATATCAGCTCTGCCAATGCCATATAACTTTAATACTTCATATTAATTGTATTGCTCAAACTTAAAGTAGCTTTGCAAGGAACGGATGCTGTCTGCTAGCGGGATTTCATAGGGCGATTTTTAACCCCCATGTTTCTTTCATATTCTAGAATGTCTTCAGAATATTGCCAAAAAGGGCAATATTTTGAATGATCAACAACAACTGCTTAACTTTAACCTGGAAATTTTAATGACTTTAATTTTATATATAATATAAGTGTTCTAACATGTATAATCTTTCCCTGTTATAATTTAAATTGCTTATTAATTACCTAATGGTAAGCAAGTTTTAAGCTAGCTACTAATTCAAAGACTGCAAAAATATCACAATGACTATACAAGTAACAAGTGACCCATTTAAATTTACTGTAGAGGCAGAAATCCAAACTTTCTGGTTAGGAACAAAACATTAAAATGAGAACTTTTTATTTCAAATGTGGCTTAGAAGTAAGAAATAGATGGAGAAAACAGTCTGAGAAAATTCATTTAATAACAATAATGGAAGACATAATGGGCAAAGAGAAAAAGAGACATCGAGAAGAAGAGGGGGGAAAGAACCAGAGAAGAAAACACAGGGCTGAAACTGCCCTGTCCAGTGCAGGTGCCCTAGGGCAACTCTAACAACTGGAGGCAGTGCCCTCCCCTCCCCTATCAGGGCCACTTAGCCTACAGCACTCTCGGGACCAGCACCTGCACATTCAACCAATATCATGATGAAGAAATTAGCAAAAACAACTGTTTCTATGAGGAATGTGTATAAAGCACCTTCCTTGACAGACTGCTCTACACCACTGGTTCTCAACCTTCCTGATGCTGTGACCCTTGAGTACAGTTCCTCATATTGTGGTGACCCCCACCATAAAATTATTTTTATTGTTACTTCATAACTGTAATTTTGCTACTGTTATGAATCCTAAAGTAAATATCTGATATGCAGGATATCTTTTATGCAACCCCTGTGAAAGGGTCATTTGATCCCCCTAAAGGTTTAGAACCAGTGTGTGGAGTCTAAACAGTCAGCTCTTTGCGAGCGTTCATATTGCACTTAGTACTGTAAGCTTAAATGACTCACTAGGATGTGTGAGGTACACAAGTCCAAGCAAATTTTATACAGGAAACTTGAGCATCCGTGGATTGGAATGTCCCCTGTGTCATCCTGGAACCAATTCTTCCAGGATAGCAAGGGATGACTACAGACAGGGTGCTCAGGACATGTATTCTCCGAGTCCCTGTGCTCCGCTGATTTCCACCTCCACCCAGGAGTCATGTCTACCAAGGACCCACTCACCCAGGTGGCATCCCAGTCACCCTGCTCCACAGCGCTCACAGACACACTGCGCTGCAGGCAAACCAAGCTTGAGATCTGAGGGAAAGAACAGGGTGAGCACAAACAGGACATGCCCGGCCCCCTGGTGCATGTGCTTTACCTCAAACAGAAACTAGGTCAGAAAAGGAGTTGAACTGATATTTTTTGCTGAACGTGTGTGCGCGCGCGCGCGCGCGTATGTGTGTATGTGGTGTGTCTGTGTCAGTGTGGTATAGAACAAGATGCTCTGTGATAGTGAAATGATTGTTGGTCAAGCACACTGGTGTGTCTCCTGTGGGTGCCTAGGAAAGAACACTGGAAATCTGTCAGCAATTCCATCATGTGACGGTGTCACTGACAACAGTTCTCACACTGCACACTAGATTCCACACTTATGTCCTACATCATAGGTAATTTTGACCTACATCTTTCCATTTTCAGTGGATACCTTGCCCTGACCCTTGACCCCTGACCTCTGGCCCCCTGACCCTAGAAACCACTGTCTTACTCTTCAGTATTTTGGCTTTCTTGGAACCCGTGTACTCTCCTCACGAACAGAGTCTTTTCTTCCTGTCTACATTATCTCACTGAACATGAATGCAATGGACTGGTCTTCGGTCTTTTGACAGAGATACCACCATTTGCAACAACATGGATGAGCCTGGAGTACATATTTCCCCACTGGCTACATTTATATTTAACACAGGAATCTTGTCCCAAGTGTGTGTGAATACACCACATTTTCTTTATTCATGCATCCACTGATGACAGTTGCCTCCAGTTCAGGACTGTTGTAAATAATGTTGCCGTGAGCATCTATATGCCTGTTTCTGTGTGGATGTGTAGAGAGAGACACACACAGAGACAGAGACAGAGAGGCAGAGAGATGCCTTCTTCTACGTCTCTCTACCTTACTCCCTTGAGACGGGGTCTCCCACCGAACCAGAAGTTTGCTGATTTAGCTGGGCTGATTGACCAAGAAGCTCTCGGGATCCACATGATCCCATTCCCCAGTGCTGGGGCTACAACTACACATAGACATGCCTGGCTTTTTACATGGGCACTGGGGATAAACACTCAGATCTCTATATGTGTAGACAAGTGCTCTTACCCCACCAAGCCATCTCCATGATCCCAAGGACATGTCTTTTTTTTTTTTGTGGTTTTTCGAGACAAGGTTTCTCTGTGGCTTTGGAGCCTGTCCTGGAACTATGTCTTGTAGACCAGGCTGGTCTCGAACTCACAGAGATCCGCCTGCCTCTGCCTCCCGAGTGCTGGGATTAAAGGCATGTGCCACCACTGCTGGGCCCAAGGACATGTCTTAACTCACTTGGAAAAACACCTAAGATCATCAGAGACATGCAAAATTAAACTACAGTGAGCTATGCTACTAGAATTACTGTACACTTACTAGAATGACTATTGTGAAAAAAAAGCAAGGAATATATGTTGGAATGGTTTGTGGGGAAAAAGAAACAATTGTAGATGTACAGATTGGCATGGCCAATTGAAGAGTGCATATCCATCCAAAATCTAAATCTCAAAGAGACAACTGCACTGTATGCTCTTCTCAGTGTCATTCACACGGCCAAGCTGGAGAAACTGATGGACATGTGAACGAAGAAATCTGTCTCCAGTGGAAGACCCAGCCCCAGCAGGAGGGAAATCCTGCCTCTGTGCAACATGGTGGGGCCCTGTGTTAAGTGGAATAACCCAGCAGAGAAAGACAAATGCTGCACTGACCCTCAGAGGTAGCATGAGAGTCCAGCTCATGGAATCAGAGGGCAGAATAGTGGTTCTCAGGGGCAAGAGGAGATTGGGCAAATGAAGAGATGATGGTCAAGGCATAGAAAACTCAAATAGTATGAAGGAGAAAGACTGTGGAGACAGAAAGTGCCACACAGTGACTACATACTTAAAAATCTGCCGTGAAGTAGATTTTAAGTGTTCTCACTAACAAAAATAAGGACAGGAAGTGAGGGATGTGTTCATCAGTTTCGGCGTGCTGCTCACTCCCCAGTGGACACACGTCAAAGCATATTTGGCGTAACCCAACTATATAACATTCTTATGTATAAAATCTAAGTCGCACACCTTAAATATACAATTTGCATTTTTCAATTATACTTCAATAAAGCTTGGAAAAAAAGAAACCACTCACAAAGGACCACATATTATAGGATTTCATTTATGTTCCAAATAGGCAATTTATAGAGACAGAAAAGTAGATTAGCAGTAACCTATGGTGGGAAGGAGAGCCACTGGGGAATGACTGCTAATAGATAAGACATTTCTTTGTGGGGGTGATGAAAAATGTCTTAAAATTAGATTATGTTAATGGATGCATGATTTTGCAAATATATTAAAAACAATTTAATTGTGTACTTTACAGTATATAAATTATGCCCCAATAAACCTGTTTAAACCAAAGAAAACACAAATAAGTTGCTTTGTAAATGAGTAAAATGAAATCCACAAAGTTGCTTTATTGTATATTGTATTGCACTTTGTGCAAGGAGCAGCAGAAGGAATTGTAATAAAATCTACTCGGCTGGGCACACAAAAGAAGCTGTTCCATGTGCCTTAGCAAACGTCTGCCTGGTACTTAGCCCATGAACTTGACGATTTTTTTCCTCTCTAGTTCCTGTATTTAATTCTCTCTTCAGTCCACTTTCACTCAGCAAAAGTAAAAGACATTAACCTCATCTAGGAATGGGAATGAGGGACCGTTTGGTACAGGGAGAGAGAAAGGCTGTAACCATGAGCTCAGAGTACCGGGGCATCAGGATTTTCATCCCAACATGAATTTATGCAAAAAATACTAAGTCCCAGAGTATTTTAAGCACCCACGCCTATATTTTACCTGAAGGCCCTCACAGGCTGCTTATGATCCCAGGGCTTCTGTAGTCAGCTAACAGCACACACAGGGCATGGAGAGTGTTTGTGTATATAACTTCCTTTGTCTAAGCAGTAAGGTGTCTTTTATATTTTAATTAGGTGTATAATTAAAGTGGAGTGGAAGCTTGCATGTGAATGTAGAATTCAGAAAGGGCTTTTGGATCCCCTGGGGTTAGAGCTACAAGCAGTAGTGAAGACTCCAAGTTGGCGCTAGGAACCAATCTCGGGTCCTTTGTAGGAGCAGGGCACACACTCTTACCCACTGAGATCAGCTTACAGGATGGGCAGAAACCCTGCCACTCCTCCGCATTAACTTCCCCTTTCCAAAGCTTCCTCAGATAGCACAGCAGCCAATCTTTGTAAAATTCACTTTTTAAATGCTCCTAAGTTTAGGGGTGTAATGAGAACATGAATTTATGCAAAATTATGCATAATTTCAGAAGCAAAAATTGTCATTATGACCAAAAGTCATAAACTATATACAACTCTTTGATTCGGAGAGTCTTACTCTCAAAATGAATCTTTCAACACTTACAGTGTGTTTAGACTGCATCTGGGAAGGTTGGCCTTAGGACAACGGTGAGGGAAGGCTGGGAGCAAGCAAAATGTCTATGGCTTGATATTTTTAAATGAATAATAACAAAAGTTAGAAGAACATTATTCAGTATTTTTTTTTAAAAAATGAGCCAATAAAAACAAAAGTTTCATGCATGCTAAAGCACTTAGACTATCATTCGATTTTATAAATCCTGCACAAAATGTGTGAGTGTGACATCTTCTTGGGTCTTAAGGATGTGTGTGTGTGTGTGTGTGCATGTGTGTGTATGTGTGTGTGTGTGTGTACATATACATCTATGCAAAACCCAGGACATCACCATCAGGTTGCCATCATGAATCCATTATCTATGGATAAGTAAATTTGGGTATATGAGCTGTTAAAGGAAATGTGTCATAAATGAAACAAAAGGGATGGAGGTGAAGTCAAACTACAGCGAGCATGGCTTCTTTTGCCAGAGTTGACGTAGCTTTTGCTTTAATCTGTTGCACTTTGGTATGTCTTATAACTAAAAAGCCCTCATTTGCAGTACTTCAAATGAACTCTGTACACCAATTAGCTATTGCACTTCTAAAATAAGTATGAGCTTCTTAGAAGTTCAGGTCAGGTTCCTGAGGCTGCAAAGGTGTGCCGTTTGCTGAGTCTGAAAAGTCCTTGTGCGTTCTCCTCCAGGTTCAGGAGTCAGCACACACCCGGTTCACAGCCCTGGTGCAGCTGACAGCAGCACGATTTTGCACAAACGCCAGCAAGCACTGCTCTGGCGCTTCAGTTGGCACTGCTGGTCCCTTCCATGGCCTTAGTTCAGGGAATTCAAAACTGCCAGATCCAGCTGGAGGCAGAGCTGACAGTAGTTAAGAGCCACACATGTGCAAGTCCCTGGTCTGTGCAAACAGCTCAAAGGCCAAAGGACACTGCAAATGTGCCCACTGCTAATTAGACAGATCTAAGTCCTGAGTCACGCGTGACTGTGGGCAGTGTTCCTAATCAGGCTACCCATAAGCATGTGCTGGGACGATATGGCCTGAGAATCCTAGGTCTCCCTGCCTCACAGCTCTGCAAGTCTGCACGCTCGGTACCGCTGCTTTGCTGATGTTCATAAGCCATCCGCAAAGCACAAACTCTATGTTTCCCCATTGCTGGCTTCTTGCTTGCTCACCAATTGCTGTAGTTTATGGGGCACCACTGAGAGCCTCAGTGGTACCAGGACAGCCACTAAAAGTCATAATTTCTTTTCTGTACCCATTCCATGGATTTTCCGGCTGACTCATGGAAATCACTGCTTGGTAGACACTACCAGCGATATTTCTTTTGCTTGCGTTTAATCCAATTTGTCCCTTGTTGGTTCTTCATGGTCAGAAGAAAAGATCACTTCCACCTGAATAATTTCAGGTGCCCCATTACATTTAGGTCACAGGTTTCTGCCTTCTCTATGCCTCTGTCTTTCATTGTACTATAGGGACCTGTTGTGATGGTTGAGCTGGGAATGGCTGGGGCTACAGCTCAGTGGTGGAGCATTGCCTAGCATGCCCAAGGTCCTGAGTTTTGTCACCAGCAGGAAAAAGTAAATAAAATAAAATAATGAAATAAAGTTGGGTATGAGAGTACATGCCTGTAAACTCAGCATTTGGAGCCAACCTGGGTTACACAGCCTCAAAAGAGGGAAAAGAGAAGACTATCCCCCTAGATCTCATTTCCCCACCTGCCTTCTACCCACATGTTCATGAAGTGCTCGGACTAAACTGTCACTCTAAGAGTTCATGCAGTCTTATAATTTTGATTCTATGCCATGAAAGCCTGTAATTAAAAGTCTCCAAAAGTCGAAAACTCAGAGTGCCAGCACTACAGGAGGAGTGGAAAAATCCACATCACAAAACTGTTTCATAAACAAAAACATCTAAAATGTACAAAATTGCCTTCAAGATGTCCATGTATGGGGTAGGTGAAACATAAATTAAAGAACCATGTCTCCAAATGTCACTTTGTATACACAGCTACTTAAAAAAATTAAAGCCAAAAGACTTCTGGTTCCAAGTATTTTTAAAAAGGGTGCATTTAGGGTGCAGATATGGAACAGTGAAGTTCGTCTGATCAACAAGGTAATGGATGTAAAATCAAAACAATAAATTTCCCTTATTGTCCTGAGTATTCAGACTCTTTCAGACTCTAATGTGGCCTCAGCACTTAAAGTTCTCGTGGATTCTTCCTCAGTAAGTCAGTCCCTTGCATAGGAGGCTAGGCCATCTTTTTTGTTTTGTTTTGTTTTTGGAGGCAGGGTTTCTCTGTGGCTTTGGAGCCTGCGCTGGAACTAGCTCTTGTAGACCAGGCTGGTCTCAAGCTCACAAAGATCCGCCTGCCTCTGCCTCCCGAGTGCTGGGATTCCCGGCGAGGCTAGGCCATCTTACTGACCGACCTCAGGATGGATATACTTCATGCTGCAGGAGATCTGGCCCCCTTACTATACCTTAGAGTACATTGGTTTCCCATTCTCATAGTGAATCTCCACGTAGTCAGAAGACAGCAAACCACTGCAAAAGGAAAGAAGAAAGGGTGAATTCTGCATCCAATGTTAGAGGTTTAAAGACAGCTCGATAAATGGATGAAGTACAGACTACAGTCAGAGAAAACATCCAGGGAAGCAGGAAGAGAAAGAAAGGAAGAAAGAAAGATAGGAAGGAAGGGAGGGAGAGAGGGAGGGAGGGAGGGAGAGAGGGAGGGAGGAATGAAGATAAAACATAGTCAATTTGAGGGAAACCCTTGGATTCAGCACCTGATGGACCTGTCAGTCAAAACGACCAAACTAAGCTGCACGAAGAAGGCGAGCCCTATTAAAGACACACAATTATGCTCTAATGGATCACTGGGGAGGAACACAGAAAAGCTCTGGCAAACATTCCCCATAAAGGCCAAATAGTAAACACTGTGGCTCTGCCAGCGCTGTGGTCCCTGCGGTAACAATTGACTTCGCCATCCTACCAACAATACATAGACAAATGAGTGTGGCTGTGTCCCTGTAATGTTTTATTTGTGGAGAATGATATTTGGATCTCATACAATTCTAATGTACTATGAAATGGTATTACTTTAAATTTTTAAATCCATTTTAGAAATGCATAGAGCCATCAAGACAGTCCAATGAGCAAAAGCACTTGCCACACAAACCTAAGAAGCTGAGTGCAATGCCCAGGTCCCATTGGAAGGAGAGAACTGGCTGCTGTAGGTTGTCCTCCGACCTCCACACGTGTGCCCTGGACACACACATTCTACTTCACCGCAAAACACAATAAAAAATAAATTCTAATTTAAAAAATTAAGAACATAAACTTAGAAGTCACAGCAGGTTTTAGACCTAGCAGAGTCCACAGATGGAGGTGTCGCCTGGGCAAGTTTCACTAACTTGTGTAAAATACAGTTGTCAAAAATATGAAAGTCACAGGGCACTGTGAAGAAAAACTAAGTTAAACCACAAATATGCATAACTTAGCCTGGAAGTCAGCACTGGGTGCTCAGTGTTGGGCACTGTGACTGTCGCTGTTGTTACTGAAACTCAAGTTTTAAAAATGCATTCTCCTGGAAACAACCTAAATGCCCCTCGACCGAAGAATGGATAAGGAAAATGTGGTACATTTACACAATGGAGCACTACACAGCAGAAAAAAAGACATCTTGAAATTTGCAGGCAAATGGATGGATCTAGAACACATCATATTGAGTGAGGTAGCCCAGACCCAGAAAGACAAATGTAATATGTACTCACTCATAAGTGGCTTTTAAACATAAAAATCCAGCCCACAACTCACAATCCCAGAGAACCTAGACAACAATGAGAACCCTAAGAGAGACATACGTGGATCTAATCCACATGGGAAGTAGAAAAAGACAAGCTCTCCTGAGTGAATTGAAAGCGTGGAGACCATGGGAGAGGGCTGAGGGGAAGGGAGAGACAGGGAGGGGAGCAGAGAAAAATGTATAGCTCAATAAAATCAATTTTTTAAAAGGAGCATTTTTTAAAAATAATGCATTCTCCCCAGTGAAAGTGTGAAATAAGCACTTGGTCACGAGAGTGGAGGGAGACGTGAGCGCCTGTGTACTGTCGATACGGACAATGCCTCAGGCCCATGGCACTGGATAAAGCCTCCTGTGTCTGCTCCACAGTGTTGGTAGTGTGCACAGAAAGTGGGGAGCAGCTTCCTCCTCCGGGTGGTTTATAGCCTGGGACTGCTTCCCTAACAGAAGCCTCCTACGAAGACTAACTCCTTCCCTCAGTGCCCTACAGAACAAGCACGCTGGTGCCCCGCCATCAGAGCAGGCATGGCACCCTGATTCCAGCTTCTCCATACACCTGTCTGTCTGTCCCTTCACCGAGCGCAGAGTGCTCCACGCGCCCACCTAAGAGTGCTGGGTTAGAACACCTGGGTGGTGAACAGTGGGGGCTTCCTCCCGGATGACACCTGTTGTCACAGAGAGACCCTTTACTAAGGGGAGGAAAACTCAAGTGGCTGCTTTCTGACTTGAGCGGAAAAGCAGCAGCAAATGACCTTGTAGGTGTCACTTTTAGGAAGAGGAAAGGGGAGGTCGGTGCTAGAATGGGCTAGGATATGGTGGTAAGGAGATAAGCGACAAAGGAGAAGGGAAAGGAACAAGGGGAAGGGAGAAGGGGCATCTGTCCTGGAGGGTCAGAGGACTGCCTCTGGACAGAGGGACGCAGATGTGGTACATAAGCAAAGGGCGGTTTATAAAAGTAAATGGGGAAGGCCCATGTTAGGATGAGGTGTCTAATTGTAACTGGTTATGTTAATTAGGTGAGAAAGTACTCAAGCAAGGGAACAGGCCTGGTGGCTAGCTTTAGGAATGCAATCTCATGGTGTTCAGAAAGGAAGCAGGAATGGGGGAGCAGGACACGGTCTGCAGAACCACCCTCACCATGCCCAAGCTGGCCAGAGTCCTTCGAGTGTCTGTCCATATCTGCCACCAGGAGTAATGACAGGAGTGACAGGTCACACTATGGGACACTTACTCCTTCATCTTCACGCCACACGTGTCCTAACCACAGGTCTTTGTTTCCTCGTCTACAAAACGAAAGGCTGCATGCTCAGACATGCTGACCTTCTAGAAGTCTCTCTAGTTTGTTTTTCTTTGTTCTTTTGTTTTTCAAGACAGGGTTTCTCTGTAGCTTTGGAGCCTGTCCTGGAACTAGCTCTTGTAGACCAGGCTGGTCTCGAACTCACAGAGATCCGCCTGTCTCTGCCTCCCGAGTGAGGGATTAAAGGCGTGCGCCACCACCGCCCAGATCTCTAGAAGTCACTCTGAACTTGTAAGGAAACTTCAAACGACTGTGACTGAAGAGTAGGAAGACTCTGTGATTCTGTGTATAGTTCAGATCAATACCTGGTGCACCCTTCCGTGATTCCATCGGAGGCTTGGGAAAGGATGCTCGGAGCCGGACAGCAGTGAACTAGGGAGCTCCCCTACATCTAGCATTGCCCTGTGTGCAGCAAAGGACGGTTTTTACAAAGCGAATCACATAGTGTCTGTGGTGGTTTGAATGGCCCCCATAGGGTCTTAGGCTTGAATACTTGGTCCCCAATTGGTGAAACTGTTTGGGAAGGGTTTGGAGGTGTGGCCTGGTTGGAGGAGATCATTGGGAGTGGGCTTTGAGGTTACAAAGGATACATGTACCCACTCATTCCCAGTGAGCTCTCTCTCTCTCTCCCTTTTGCTCCCTACTTGTAGCCTAAGATATAAAGTCTTAGCTATTTCTGTTGCCATAACTTTGCTCTGCCATCATGAATCCTCACCCTCTGACACAGCAATCTGGTCACAGGCTTTCTTTCCTAAGTTGCCTTGGTCATGGGGGTTTTCACAGGACCAGAAAGGGAACTAAGACAGTATCTATACTTAGACATGTTTCCATGTTCACCCAAATGACCCCTGACAAATTCCAAGAAGTCTCCTTCATATCATTTACAGTGGCTCAGAGCTGTCAGTTCATTTAACTATGTAGTTCAGACAGCTAATGCTGGGCACCATGCGAGCTCAGCTGCACACCAAGCCTGCTCCCTCCGTGTGTGTGTGTGTGTGTGTGTGTGTGTGTGTATGTGTGTATGTGTGTGTATATGTGTGTGTGTGTGTGTGAGAGAGAGAGAGAGGGAGAGAGAGAGAGAGAGAGAGAGAGAGAGAGTGCCTATGTAAGAAGGTCAACTTCATCCTTTCCTCAGGAGTTGTCCACCTTATTTTTCGAGACAAGGTCTCTCATCAGGAGCTGAGGTCAGTAACTCAGCTAGGCTGGCTGGCGAGCAAGCCCCAGGAATCCTCCTGCCGCCACCTCCTCCTCTAGTGTGTGCTGCACTTGGAGCTTTTTGTACACAGATGCTAGGGACTGAAGTCAGGTCCTCACGGTCCTCCTGCTTGTGAGGCAAGGACTTTACCCACCGAGATGCCTCCCACTCCCCACTTGTGATATTTTTAATCCATCAAATGATTACTTCCTTAAATAGTGATGAAGACAACACAGGAATTTAGGTTAACAGATTCACACAGGCATAAGTTTATTACCCACAATGATGCTTCTGCCCTCATATTGCTTTTTTTTAAGCAATGATTTAAAAGTAAAAAGGGCTTGTCAGTTGCTGTTATTCTCAAGTGTAGGGGCAAAGTGTTACTCCTTTGAGTATAAACAATAAAATAAGTGTTTAAACGGGGTTAAAATGCCGGGATTTAAGAGTATGGCAATGATACACCTGGTGGGTGAAAATAATTACAGGTTAAATAGAGGCTTGGTGTTAAGTTAGAAAAAGATGGCATGCTAGGCAAAGGCATAGTGTGCACAGTTGAAGGGAGCAGAGTCGCACGCAGAGAAAATCCTAGCAAGAGCAGGTGGAAAGGGGCAAGGACTAAGGCACCAAAGGGCTATGAGAGGCATTTGATGACTTCTCGACGACATGAGAGGTTCTATCAGAAATCCCACAGTACAGGTGTTCCTTAGCTCTGCGGTGATGAGCCCACGTGCCAGAACACAGTTTAGAAACCCTAGTATAAGGAAAACAAGAAATACAGGACTGTGACTTCAGAGTGGAGAGAGGAAAGAAGAAGGATTTAGATGAAAAACATCATACTGGCTTTAGGTGCATAGTGTCAAGGGTGAGAATCCACACTCAAAGGGCTTGATCAACCACCATGATCCAACTCCCTTCTGAGGAGGCAGCTTCAGAGCATGTGAGGCAGGATCTGGTACCAGCCTGACAGGCAGCACTCCATCCAGAAGAAACAGCTACTCCCACCACAGCCCTAACCCCTAACCCTAACCCCCTAACCCTAA
>JAQHUG010000103.1:4988757-5009347 GCA_028555095.1 Dicrostonyx torquatus | reverse complement strand
TAAGCCTAACCCCCTAACCCTAATCCCTAACCCTAACCCAACCCCCTAAGCCTAACCCTAACCCCTAAGCCTAACCCCTAAGCCTAACCCTAACCTAGCCCTTACCAGTCCTAGGGAGTGGACTCGCTCTTCTTGTATCTCAGCCTATTGGAAACCAGCAGCAGCAGCAGCAGTAACAAACACCTGCACTTCATTCAGGACTAGGCATGGGGAAATGGCCCAAAGAGTAAAAAGAAGCCAATCGGAAAAACAAAAAAACAAAACTATCAGAAGTAGGGCTGGAGAAATAGAAAATTATCAGAAATGAGACTCAGCATTTAAGACAATTAACTTCCAGAGGACCTGGGTTCGATTCCTAGCACCCACATGGCAGCTCACCACTGTCTGTGACTCCAGTTCCAGGGCACCCAACATCTCATACAGACATGCATGTAGGCAAAACACCAATGTACATAAATAATAAAAAAACTATCATAAATAGTAAGATAATCGGTTACAAGATAAATATGAAGCACACGTTCCTATGTAAACCAGCAAAACAATCTAGAGATGACATAGGTAGAGAGTTTTCATAATAATAAACTACATAAACATAATACCCACATACACATGTCACTATTTAATGCCCTAAGAATAAATAAGTGTAAATACACATGAAATTAACAGCAAATCCTTAGTTTAAAAAAAAAAAAGTCATGACTGAATGAAGCAGTCCCGATTCCTCATGGGAACAGTCCACATGACGACGATGTCCATCACCTTCAACCTCTCCCCGTGGGGACAGTCCACATGACGACGATGTCCATCACCTTCAACCTCTCCCCGTGGGGACAGTCCACATGACGACGATGTCCATTACCCTCAATCTACTTGAACGTTAGTGCAATTCCAAACAAAATCTCAAGAGTATTGTTGTTGTTGTTTTTTAACATGATAAAATTACTCAAGTACATCTTTAAGAAAAATGTCAGCCATGCAGGGGTGGCGCACGCCTTTAATCCCAGCACTTAGGAGGCAGAGGCAGGCGGATCTCTGTGAGTTCGAGACCAGCCTGGTCTACAAGAGCTAGTTCCAGGACAGGCTCCAAAGCCACAGAGAAACCTTGTCTCGAAAAACCAAAAAAAGAAAAGAAAAATGTGTATCATGTTTCAAATAAAATGAAGAAAACCAGGACTTTGGATCAGTATTACAGGAACTAAGATGAATAGTGGCCCCATCATCAACCCAGAAACACAGCAGAACATCCAGAAAACTCTCCAGTTCACAGATAAAGCTACACAGTGGAAATGGCAGCATTTACATCTACAAAGTAGAAATCTGAAAAATCACCAGACGGCCATGACTAAATATTTGGGGAAAACAGACCCCTATCCCACGCCTTATACAAAACCGAAACTATGTTTTAAAGTTGTGTGCATTTAGTAAAGTCACAAGTGCAGGTGAACACGGGGGGGGGGGGTCTTTGAATAGATGACCTTGATCCCAAAAGCAGAGATAAAACTGTAAGAATAAAATACATGGACATAAGTTGTTAAAACAACCAAAATTTCAAAACAGATTTTAAAAATATATGTGAAAAACGAAGGTTTCTATCTTTAATGTAAGGGTGTTCTAAAAACCAAGAACATTTCCAAAGAAAAGTGGACAAAAGACACCCACAAGGCCACCCAGTCAAGGAGCAAGGGTGATCAATCACTTACAACACACAACAGCCTGGAGAGCCCTGAAAATGACAATAGCATGGGAGACATCCACTCGATCCATTCACAAAATAAACGTGAGTGAGCAGCAAGCGCTGACAAGGTTGTAGGAAAACTTTACTCCAAGGCCGGTCTGTCAAAGGTGTCAATCCAGTTCTGACGAGGAAAAGTTACAAGACAAAAGCAATGTGCTCTCTCGCACAGATACACAGAGTCAACATACATCAACAGTCACATCCACACTCACTCATACATGCTCACACACTCACATGTATGTCCACTCCCCATCTAGACTCACATGTCCATACTCACTCCTATACTAACGCATGCGCGTGCGCACACACACACACACACACACACACACACACACACACACACACACACACATAGATGTGAGCAGGTTGATTTGTGCTATTTTACAGTCACCTGGAGAAATGTTCAGACGATTGAGGAAAAGAGGCAGTGTGAAGATGTTGTGCCTCTTCAGGATGTGTATCTGTGTCCGTTCACAAGCAGAAAAGATTTCCTCCCCAGCTATTACTTCCTGTGGAAAGTCCCATCATTTTCCTTCCTTTTCTTTTGTTAACCTAAATTTTCCTCAGTGATGATAAGGCCACCTTCTTTTTTTTTTTCCTTCTTCTTTTGAGACAAATTTCACCATGTAGCCCGCACAGAGAAACTCACAGAGATCTGTCTGTCTCTGCCTCCTGAGCACTAGAATTAGAGGTGTGCACCACACACCTGGCACAGAGCACCTATCTAATGAGACATCATCGCAAAAACTTAATATTTCAGGCCAACAAATATGATACACTCTGTTTTGCTGTAAAGCATATATACCTCAATTTAATATGTTAAACTTATTAAAACTAGAAGACAAAAAGTAAAATACTTTGCAAAAATGTTATTTTGTATACATGTAGCTTAAATATTAGCAAATAAATCTTTTTAATTTAGTTTTTAAGTTTCCATATAATGTATTTTGGTCATATTCATTTCTCCTGAACTTTTCCCAGATCCCCACCTACCTACCCAACATCATATTCTTTCTCTCTCTTGAAAAATAAAAGCAAATCACACATACACACACACAAAACAAAACAACAACAACAAAAACCTCTTGAGCATGCAGGAGAGGTGGGCTTAGAAAGTCAGGTTTGTGACAGTACACAGGCTTAAGCATGGGCTTGGTCCTTCGAAAGGAACAAATGAGAATTTGGATTTGGAAAGCTATATATAAACGCTGAAAGCAAGCAATACATCCTCTGTCCAAAGAGCATCCGAGGTTTTTAGGACCAGGGACAGCCTGACATAGAGAGGCCCCTTTACTGGGTCAATTAGAGCCATCAGCAAAGTCATTAATGTTAGCAGCAGGACAGAGTTGCAAGAAACAAGCACACACACACTAGGAAGTGCTCAGTCCACATATGGGACCCTGGAGTGTGACTCTTCTTCACTCATTTGATTAACTGAGGAAGACTGAATGAGACAGAGGGAAGATGAGAATTCAACAGTTAAGAGAAAGGAAAGATTAATTTTTAACAAAATATTTCCATTCTTTAACTTTCATTAGAAAATCCATTAGGAGAAGGCCAACTATATTTTGTAGGTGTAGGATGTGTGTGTGTGTGTGTGTGTGCATATGTATGCATGTGTGTGTGGTGTGTGTGCATGTGTATGTATGTGTGGTGTGTGTGCATGTGTATGTATGTGTGGTGTGTGTGCATGTGTATGTGTATATGTGTGTGGTGTGTATGTTTTGTACGTGTGTGGTGTGTGTATCTGTAAATGTGTGTGGTGTGCATGTGTGTGTACATGTGTGTGTCTGTATACACACATGTAGAGTCAATACTGAGTGTCTTCCTCAGATGCTCCCCACCTTAGTTTCTGAGACAGGATCCATTACTAAACCTGGAGCTCACTGATTGGCTCGACTGACTGATCAGCAAGTCCAAGGGACCCTTCTGTTTCTGCCTCCCTGGCACTTGGAATACAGGCACACTCCTTCCCTTGGTTCATACAGGGGTGTTGGGAATCCAGTCCCAGGCTTACACAGCACTGTGCAATCTACGCCATCTCTCCAGCCTCGACTTTGTGGCTTTGCACTGTTTTCATAGTTAAGAAGTAAGGTTTCTGTAGAGCGTCCACAGTTGTCTTCCTAACTAGGGGCCTAGCCCTTGATTTCTGCTGGCGTGCAGCTGAGAATAAAATGTCCACAGACAAATTCTCAAGACACATGAACTAAGGCTGAATTTGCACAGCCCAACACAGGAAAAGATAATGTGAAGTCTGTATGCTCTACAGAAGACAACATTCCGCCCAACCATGGAATCCCTGTGCACACACCAGAGACATGTGGGCAGGATACCCAAAGTCCTCCCGAAATTAAGGGAGGAACTACCACAATGGTGCAGTCAGAGAGACGCTTTTCTCCATAACAGCAAACCACTGTGACAAAAAGCACAACATAGAAAAAAAGGAAGAGAAGAGGATGTAAGGAAAGAAAGAGTAGCCTTCAGCAGCTTCTTCAGATGACTACCACACAAACAGCACATGTTTGTTAACTACCATTTAGGAAAACGGTCTTCAGGCAATTCTAACCTCGGAGCACAACCATAGCATCAAAACAATTATTCACTGACCTTGAACTGCTTTTTAAAAATATATGATTTACCTAGGGTACTGCTGATTTCTCTGAAGGCAATTTTCATTCTCCCAGATGGGACATTTTAAAATATTAGCAAGGCCAACAGGCTTGAGAAGAAATTAAGGAATTTTCTAGAAACATAGCCATTCTTGTGTAACTCCTTTCAGAAGAACCCTCTCCTCTTGATGGCGATTTCAAACTTAGTATCATTTCTTAACTTGTTACCTGGGCATATTTGGGTTTACTGTTTGGGCCTTGGTGCCTTGGTCCCAGGAGAAATCCTTGACTAGACACATCCTGGAGCTGTCTCTAAGATCTAGGAGTCTCACACTGTGGGGCTACTTTGTCCCTTGTAAAAAAAAAAAAAAAGACAGGAACCCTGGATTACTGGATAAAGAAACCCCCGACTCTCAAACAGTACCTGTATGATGGTCTTCACCTCCGGCCTTTATGGTCGGACTGTGAGAGAGCTCATTGGCTGCTGGCACTGTTCTCGGAGACTGTAGTGCCTGCCGGCAGAAGTAGGCCTCACAGGGGAGGTGTGATCTCCTGCTTCCTGTATCCTCAGGATGTTAAAACCCTTTGGCACACACTCCCACCACCATGAAGCGAGCTGCTCCATTGTGCCTTCCTCACCAAGACATAATTGAACCTTTTGAAACCATGAACAAAACAAACCTTCCTTCCTTTGAGACATTTCTGTCAGTGACAGAGTAGCTAACACACCCTAAAAGGAAAGGATGCTAACAACTGTAGCTTACACAGTCCATCTCGAAGGTGCACGCTTTGTCAGATAATCAGCTGTGGGAACACTGAGATGCCTGTAGGCCAATCTTCTCCATAAAATGCTGGGAAACTGCTCCATTCTTACTACCTCCACACTGGAGAAAACTGCTTTCTCTTCCCTAACTCTACACATTTCTACAAACTCAACCAAAAGAGAACGCCTCCATTCTCAAGATATTATCTAATATTGATTCTACAGATCTGATTAATAATTAACACAAACCCCTCTCTTACACAGAAACTAATCTGAAGGCCAAAGATCAAGAGCTGCCTAAGTTACATTCGTGTTAACCAATCTAAACAGTCTGCAAAACCATTACCTCGCTGTGACAAAAATAAATCCAAAACTTCATGATCACATTAACATGCTTTATCATGAAAATGCTAAAAAACAGGGATAACAGGGAGAAATTAGTGCCCATCCTGCAACTATCTTATAATTAGCAAATTGGAGAGCAATTAATGTCACTTTGAGAGACGTGTATAAAATAATGATTAGAGGTGAGTAATTTAATCTATTCCAGTCTAATTATAGAGTCTAGACATTTTGCATAATATTAAAACTGGATTTTATCTCTTAAAAGCTATTTAGAGCCTTGTTTGTGCATGACATTCTAAAAATGTATCTTAAGATCACTTTCAATACTTTAGAGATAAACAAACATTCCTTCTGTCCTGGTGTAGGTGTGGCCTGCAGTCACCCAGTGAAGTCACTAGTGGCTTTAAAACGCAGAACAGACCTATAGGCCAGAGTCTGAAAACAATCTCTGTAAATGGGCTTTTTCCCACAGTCAGACAACTTTCACTGCGTGCTCTTAAAATTTCAGTCTAGGTCAACAATCTTACATTCACAAAGTGACTCTTGATATTTGGATCAAAAGCAAAACCTTTGTAAGATTCCAGAAACTGACATATCCCAGAGAGACTGACATAGAAAACGAAAAAAAAAAAAAAAAAGCTCTTCAATTTGGGTCTTCCAGGGGATATATTTATACTTTAATTTTAAAACCAATGCCTTTAGTGCCCTGGTAGAAACTAACATTAACTGTATATGATCCACAGTGGCAAATTTACTAAGCATAAATACAGGTCTCAGACCCATAAGAGATTAGGACTAGAGACAACAGAGGAATGGATGGGCTCTAAATTACCTGAGTCACATCTAAGGAGGCCACATCAAAAGGACAACTCATGATAGAGCAGAAAGCAGCATGAGTGACTTCAAGGGGAAAAGATCCGAAATCTAGTAGATTCAAAATTCTGGACCTAGACAATAGTCAAGACTTACAATGTCTACAGAGGCTGAGAACATGGCAAAGGGTGCCCATGAGGAAAACATCATCTCATGGCAAGTGCACCTACCATAGTCCCCCAGACAACGTCGTGACAGTGGAGCTCTCACGATGGGACTGACAGTCTTCAGGGGTCACCACCAGCTCCCAAATACACACATGGAGGCTTTTTCCTACTTATGAAAGCCCACCCTCAGCTGGGCTTATTTCTAGCCAGCTTTTCTTAACTTGAATTTTCCCATCTACTTTTTGCCTTTAGGCTTTTACCTTTCTTTATTCTATATCCCTTTCTTTCCTTCTTACTCCATGGCTGGGTGGCTGGGTGGCTGGGTGGCTGGCCCTTGGCCTCCTCTCCTCCTTTTCTCATCTCTCTCCCGTCTTGAGCTGATATTTCTCTTCCTACTTATTTTCTCTGTCTAGCAGCCCCCATCCCTCTCTCCTGACTAGCTATCAGCCATTTTATTAGGTGTTTTAGGCAGGCAAAGTTAAACAAATGCAACATAAAAGAATGCAACAAATCTTTGCATCATTAAACAAATATTTCACAGCATAAATGAATGTAACACATCTGAAACTAACATTCCACAACAGTCTTTTAAGCAGAAACCAGCATAGCATAGATCATGAGTAAGGGCATAAGTCTTCTGACCAGCACAAAGAAGGAAAAAGTGAAGAAGGAAGCAGGAGGAGAGAAAGATACCAGAGCATGCACTTGCTAATTTTCTCAGTGCAATGTGAGGACCCAGCAAGATAGTCATGAGTGAGCCAAGAAGAGGGATTTGCCAGCATCTACGTCTGTCAGGAAGTTAAGTGCTCAGTCTATGACATAGCATCAACATGAGCCTAAGTGGGTGGAAACAACGGGTACGCCTCTTCTTAATCCTAGGCAAGGTCTTTAATAGAATATTAAAAATAAACATAAACCTATTTTACCGTTATTACTGAAAATTCTATTGTTATCACTTTAAAAAATTTAGATATAGTTTATTTTATGTGTATGAGTGTTTTACCCGCGTGTATATATGTGCACTATGTGTGTGCCTCATGCCTGCAGAAGTCGAAAAGGGGGGATCAGATCCCCTACAGCTGAAGTTAGGGATGACTGTGAGCCACCATGTGGATACTGAAAACTAAACCTGAGTCCCCTGCAAGTACAAGGCTCTGAGCTGCTGAACCATCCATCACTCCAGACTCCTGCAATTACCACATTTTGTAAGAAGGACATTTGTTTGTTTTATGGGTTTTATTTGTTTTGTGGGTTTTTTGCTTTTTTGTTTGTTTTGGGGTAAAAATTTTCAAGGATGAGAAGTTATCACGGGTAGACGAGGGTGGTGGAGGACGCATGGCAGTGAGGGACACAAAGAGGATATCTGAGATACTGCCCTGCGTGTCTACCAGAGGGGCGAATATGGAGGAATGTGCATTTATCATGCTGTTATTATCTTTTTGGCAAAGTCTAGCACTCCGGGCTAGCTTCAAACTTGCTATGTACCCAAGAATGACCTTTAACTCCAGATCTTGCCTCTACCTGCAGAGTGCTCTGGCTGCAGACATTCGCCACCAAGTCCATGCGGTGCTGGTGGTCAAATCCTAGGCCTTGCATATGCCAAATAAGCTTTCTTTCCACTGGTCAGGGAAAGGAATCCAAAATGTCTGCAGTTAACAGAAACAGAAAGGCTTAGTCTAATTCTGACATTAAAAATGGGAGTATGAAACAAATTGAGCCAGAATGAGACCTGGGCAAAAACATTTGGCATAGAGGGCTGTCACTATTAAGACCAGAGAGGGAAGGAACTAAGGAGCACATGGGAGGAGAAGGGCCGAGAAGAAAGAGGGACTTGCTCCTTCTCTAGAAACATCAGCCATCAAGCCGCTTCTGGCCTCTAGTGTGCATGTAAGAATCCATTCCTGTTTGAAGAGGGAGGGAATGTTGGAAAGGGAAAGGAAGTTATTGCAGAATATTAAAGCCCAGATGAGAGACGTTCAGAAAGGCCACCACACATCAGGACTCACTGGAGCTGAGCTACGTTAGTGTATCGTCCAGTAATTAACACCTATACTAGGAGGGAACTCAAAGTTTATCTAACTCCAAAGTCAGTCAACAATATTCTAAGGACATGAAATAAAAACTCTAAAAACTCAAAAAGACTTGACAATTAAAAGTTTGCTTTCCAAGGATAGAGAGCTGGCTCAGTTGACTAAGGACTGGTTGTCCTTCCAGAGAATGTAGATCAGGTTTCCAGCATCCAACAGAGTTCACAAACATCTATAACTCCAGTTCCAATAGATCCAATGACCTCTTCTGGCAGGTACCAGGTATATACATGTTGCACAGACATATATGCATGCAAAACATTCATGCACATATAATTAAAACAATACTTAAGACATGTGACATTATACTTTACTTTTACTGGAAGAATCTATGAACTTAATATTTGACATGAAAGGGGAAAAAGATATCTTATTTTTAATCACAAAAATTAACATGTCTAGAAAATATTAACCTCAGTCATTATGCTAAACATTTAAAAACGTACTTCTGGACCTGTATGACAAGAACTTTAAATCTTTAAAGAAAGAAATCGAAGAAGACACCAGAAAGTGGAAAGCTCTCCCATGCCCTTGGGTAGAATTAACATAGTAAAAATGGCAATCTTACCAAAAGCAATCTACAGACTCAATATAATGCCCATCAAAATCCCAGAAAAATTTTTCACAGACCTTGAAAGAACAATACTCAACTTCATATGGAAAAGCAAAAAAACTCAGGATAGCCAAAACAACCTGTACAATAAAGAAAATTCTGGAGGCATCACAATCAATCCCTGACTTCAAACTCTACTACAGAGCTACAGTACTGAAAACAGCCTGGTACTGGCATAAAGACAGACAGGAGGAACAATGGAACCAAACTGAAGACCCAGATATCAATCCACAGACCTACGAACACCTGATTTTTGACAAAGAAGCAAAAAATATAAAATGGAAAAAAGCATATTCAATAATGGTGCTGGCATACCTGGATATCAACATATAGAAAAGTGAAAATAGATCCATATCTATCACCATGCACAAAACTCAAGTCCAAATGGATCAAAGACCTCAACATAAAGCCAGCCACAGTGAACCTCATAGAAGAGAAAGTGGGAAGTACACTTGAATGCATTGGCACAGGAGACCACTTCCTAAATATAACCCAAGTAGTACAGACACTGAGAGAAACAATTAATAAATGAAACCCCCTGAACCTGAGAAGCTTCTGTAAAGCAAAGGACATGGTCAACAAGACAAAATGGCAACCTACAGAATGGGAAAAGATCTTTACCAACCCCATATCTGACAGAGGGCTGATCTCCAAAATATACAAAGAACTCAAGAAATTGATCATCAAAAGAACAAATAATCCAGAAAAAAATGGGATCAACTCTCAACAGATGAATCTAAAATGGCTGAAAGACACTTAAGGAGATGCTCAACATTCTTAATCATAGAGAAATGCAAATCAAAACAACTGAGATTCTATCTTATGTCTATAAAAATGGCCAGGATCAAAACACTGATGACAACTTATGCTGGAGAGGGTGTGGGGAAAAAAGGAACATTCCTCAATTGCTGGTGGGAGTGCAAACTGGTACAGCCCCTTTGGATATCAATATGGTGATTTTCAGAAAATTAGGAAACAACCTTCCTCAAGACCCAGCAATACCACTTTTAGGTATATAACCAAAGGATGCTCAATCGTGCCACAAGGACATGTGCTCAACTATGTTCATAGCAGCTTTGTTTGTCATAGCCAGAACCTGGAAATAACCTAAATGCCTCTCTATCAAAGAATGGATAAGGAAAATGTGGTATATTTACACAATGGAGTACTACACAACAGAAAAAATGACAACTCGAAATTTGCAGGCAAATGGATGGATCTAGGAAACATCATATTGAGTGAAGTAATCCAGACCTAGAAAGACAAATATCATATGCACTCACTCATAAGTGGCTTTTAAATATAAATCAAAGAAAACTAGGCTACAATTCGCAACCCCAGAGAACTGAGACAACAAAAAGGACCCTAAGAGAGATATGCATGGATCTAACCTACATGGGAAATAGAGGAAGACAAGATTTCCTGAGTAAATTGGGAGCATGGGGACCATGGGAGAAGGTAGAAGGGGAGGGGAGAGAAAGGGAGGGAAACAGAGAAAAATATATAGCTCAATAAAAACAATTAAAAATAGTTCTGAATTCATAATAACAAGTGTCAACCCTAGCTCCTTTGCTGTATTGACAGATATGCTTATATAGAGCAGCTGTTCCCCACCTGTGGCTATGACCTCCTTGGGAAGCCTCATATCAGATAAATATAAACGGTAGCAGAATTACAGGAATGAAGTAGCAATGAAATAATTTTTAAGTTCAGGGATCACTACAACCTGAGGAGCGCATTACAGGCATTAGGAAGGATGGGAAGCACTAACAGAGCAAGGTGAAATGTCTGTATAACAACACTAAGGGAGTCTAAAGAAAAGCGAGGCCACGGCATACTTCACTGACAGGTACAGTGTTTTGCTTGGGCTGGATTCTCTCTTTCAATCAGACGATATGTCACAGTGTGAGTATGTGGAACATCAGTAATCTCGAGGAGGCTTATTCTAGGAGTGTTTTTAAATGCATAATCAGAGGGTCAGATCAGTATTTTAAATTGCTCTACTTATATGCATAATTTTTTTAAGTCCTAAGTCCATGTAATGGCACTTAACAGCCTTTCTGATGATTAATAATATCTAAAACCAGAGACATTTCTGAAATGGCTAATAATTTAAACAGCACTCAAAATGGCAATCCGAAATCAGAAAGGATGAGTAAAACAGCATAATGAGGCCTTCTACCTCCTTTTCTATGCCTCATGTCTGATCATTTCTATAACTCTTAATTAGAAAGAAATTTCACTTTGCTCATCTTTTTAAAGCAGACTGTTTGGGAAACTGAAAAGTAACTCTAAATTTTATGTTTTTTTAAATTGACATATAATTACCCTCTCTAAGAGGGACAATGTGCTAATCTTGTTAAAATGGGCAGTGATCAAAATCGGGTGAGCTGAGTGTTCATCTCCTCTAACAGCTACCATTCCTTTGTGGCAGGAGCCTCAGATCTGTTCTGCTACTCTTTATAAGACACATAATAAATGTCTCCTCTGTGCAGACTCCTGGGGACATGTATTTTTTGTGCCTGTTATCGAACCTGCCTTTGTCATCCCCCTCCTCTCCTTCTTCCCTCCAGTGACCACTACTGTCCTTCCTTATTTCTTACAAACCGATGTTATCAGTTTCTACATACACATAAGGAGACAGCTGCAGCACTGTAGTCCATGACCACAAGAAATAAAGCATCCAGATCCAGTGACTTATAGCTATCCCAGGCTTTCCCATGTGCACCAGTGACCTGACTCTGTAAGTTCCCAAACTTCCACATCTCCACCTGATACTGGGTAGCCCTGGCAACCTGCATGGCCCCGAACTCCCTCCTCCACTCTGGAGTCCAATGTAACATGCAGACAACAATGCCTAGTGATAGAAAGATAGATTTCAAAGGTTGGAAAATGCAACTTTCTCAGACTGCAATTAATTTTTACACCATATACAACTAATTACCTCATAAACAATAACAGAATCTAAAAGAGGGACAAGAAAAACAGTCATGACTATAATCTCAAACTACCAAAGGTCATGAAGCTGGGCATTGTGCAGCTGAGCCAGCATACACCACTTAGAACCTGGTCAGGTCAGGGCACCTCGGGGGTGAAGAGAAGGATAACGGGACTGCATCCCCAGGCTCTCCTCAGTTCCCTGGCACACTCTGCCCTAGGCGTCACTGATGCCCCTGACCTCTCTCTGAAGAGGACAACACCCCAGTGAAAAGGGATCAAAGCAACAAGTTCTGAATCAGCTGAAGAGTGCTAGTTTGTCCTTCCCTTCCTGTGTCCCCTCACACTCTTCCCCACACCCTACTGCAGCAGATTGCTCATGAACCAATTAATCATATATGTACATATATAATTACAGGTCTAGGCCTAGGCATTGAAGAAGAAGCAAAGTGTCAAAGTCCAGGAGAGATGAAGGATGTGCATCAGAAGAAAACAGAAGAAATGCTTAACTTCTGTGGCCTTGAACAAATTTTAGAAATAACCTCTTCTATAAAAGAAAAGTCAAAGAAATATTAAAAAATATAAAAAGGAAGCTGGTAAAGTTCAGAATGAAAATGAAATAAAAATAATTGTTGCAAGCTATCAATCAAATCACAAAGAGAAAAGGGATAAAGAATAAAAACAAGTTCAGGATTCAAATAAGATACTGTGATACTGGACAAATAAGAATCACATCACATCATTGATGTCCCTGAAATAAATTAAAAATATGGAAGGGAAATAAAATAAAATAAAAACATAATGGAGTTGGAAAGTTGGCTATGTGGTTAAGAGCACTTATTGCTCTTGCAGAGGACCTAAATGGTGGCTTACAGTCAGCTGGAACTCCAGTCCCAGGGTATCTGATACCCTCTCTGACCTCCATGGGCACCAGGCATGTACTCAGTACCTATATATATATCTAGACAAAATACCCATACTCATAAAATAATAAAATAAATAAACCTTAAAAGATATTTTTTAAAGAAGAAGAAGAAAAATACAATGAACTTGCAATTCCAAAAAGCAAGTCATGTTCATAGTAAAATCAAAAAGCAGTCTTATTGACGAGTGGTCAAGTTATCAATGAAGAATAATGATGATAACCTCTACAACAGAAAGACATATTCTCTGACACTGGTGTCTTACTCACACCCCAGGGCAGGCTTCATACTTGACCAACACAAAGCACACTCCATGTGTGTTTGTCTTCTCTTTTCGTGTGTGTGTGTGTGTGTGTGTGTGTGTGTGCACATACTCATGCACACACACGCGCACACACACTTTTTTATACTTCTCGTATTTTGGTTTGATTTTAGTTTTCTTTTAAAGAGAGAGAAAGAATGTGAAAAGAGATAGGTATGAGGGTGGGTCTGGGTGAACTCAGAGAGCAAGAGAAAGAACAAGACCAAAGTATATGTATGAAAACAGTTATAAATCAATGCTTCTAATACAATAAAGATGCATTCTCTAGAAAAGGAATTGCAACTGTCTGAGACTTATTCATAGAATTTGCAGGTACACAGATAGCCATTCTTGAAACACTCCAGGGAAAAGGGGCTGAAGTGTGTCGTATTTTCCCAGATTGTTCCTCAACTGCAAAGACAGCAGGAAAGCATTTATTAGAAATGAAGTCATGAGACAACACTCAAAACTCAACCTTGAATAATCTGCTTTTCAGCTATTTCCAGTCTAGCAAGACGCAAACAGCTAAGGAAAGAAGTAGGAAATACAGTAAAGGAATCATAGTGACCCTTAGAAACTATTTCAAAAATTAATATTTGTAGTGGAAATTTTGGCTCATGATGAAAAGGCAAATCTTGCAAAATTTGACAATGTAAAAAGAGCATTATAACTCACAAAGGGATTAAGTGAAAGAAGTTAGTATATTGGTTTTTCTTCAAACATACAATCTAGTTGATTATATAAAATTATGTCTAGTTTTTTTAATTGATTCATAACAATGATTATCATAACTTTAGTGGCATTCAATTGCTTTTGTTATGAAGGAACAGCCATTCTTTGATGATTCTTTTTAATTTCTATTATTTTTGTTTTAAGGAATTATAACATTCAATTTTTATTCAATATAATCATTTACATTTAATTATCATAAAATAATTTCACATTTGTAAACTATTCACCAAGATTGCCATTGGTCTTGATAGTGCTGTAAACCAAATAAACAGATTTAATAGTTACTTATGAAAAAATATCAAGAGTCCTTTTTTGCTTTTTTCTGCATTATTTGAATTCTCTTTTGAAATTTTATGAATAGCAGTTTTTTTTGCAGAAACTATACTATATTTTTTTCATAAATCTGGTTTTGTTTTATCAGTCATTTGCCCACGTCTCAGAAGTACAGGGATCATGAACAACGGCAGCTAAGTGTCCACCATTAGTTGTGTTTTGTACGAAGATTCAATAACATGTCCACGACTTCGGTATGGGGGAGGAACAAGAAACTTGGGAGGGCCATTGCTTCCCTGTGCCAAACCTGCCACTTTAAGGAAGCCTTGTTTCTGAACGGAAATCACCAACTTCAGGGAAGGGATTATCCATCATTATACTGAGGCATTTTGTTTAAATCTTTGCTGTTGCTGACAAATAAGACAAAATCTTTATTATGCAAATAAAAAATGCGTACTTCAGCATCTAGGACTTAGTAGGTGTCCAATGCATGCTAGCTTTTAACTTACTAAATGTTATCCAGAAGACAGAGGGCTACGAAGAAAAACCCATTAGTAGGAGTAAACTAAAATTGAAACTGGGGAGAAGGAGGAATATTTATCTCTTCTTCACCAATCCACAATACCCCTATCTCTAATCAAGAACAGATCTGGAAAGGAAGGAAGGCCAGCACGGCTAGGCCGTTATCCCGTGTTCCAGACTTGCCGTCTGCTCCGGTTCATTATGACAAGGACAGATATAAGTCTATAGGGAGAGCAGAACACCCCTACAAAATAGAAAGCATGGATTTATGAAGCATGTTTGTGTGGAGACCCAAAATCATGAGCCTATTCCACCTTGTCTGTTGAAGTTCAGATAGTTTGAGCTTGTTCAAAGTTATTGACAACAACTGTGGCTACACACCCTGACCTAGGGTGTATTGGACATTAAGATGGTCCACAGAGGAAGATCCGCTCCACCCTGACCAAAGGCCAGAGAATTCAAGCATACTTCTGCTCCTTTTTTTTTTTTTAATTAGGTGGTTTGACCTAGGGAGTGGCTGCCTTCAGGACACGTGGTCTAGGGTGGGATCACTGCCTAAACAACAGAATACTTGACGTCTCAAAGTACTGAAGCAAGTAACTGTTGTAGCTGTCCTCTGAAGCAGGTCAAAGCAGTCTTTTGCCTCCCCCCACACACACCCTGTTTTATAATGGGGTATAAAAGTGTATGGAAATTTAAACATAGAGCGAACTCAGGATTCAGGACTCAGAAGAATTCAGCATTCAAGGTCCGCTGAGTTGCCCTCCTGTTGCTATCCTGTGTCTCTGTGGCTGTTACTTATCTCAGTTCCTCCTACACAACAGCTCTAATCCTCACACCCCTACCCTGGAATGTGCAAACCCGCCGTGGCTAGAACAGTGGCAGAAGTCACCCCCAAAAGTCTGCTTACATCATGTTTGCAACTTTTATATTTATGAAACCAAACACAAACATCAAATTATGACCTGGAAATATGAGCCCTGGACCATCAGACAAATTTTTCCTTTAAAAGAGTCCAACAGAAAACCAGCAGCAAAGGCTTTGGCTTTGTCCTGTGCTACAAAGTGCCGTGACTTTATCCACAGGCAAAATTTTAAATTCACTTTATTAGAGTTGGGAAAATAGCCTTTCATTTACTTCTTGGAGTGTGTATGTTGAAAGACAAGATAGATGCGAGCCGCCTCCTACTGCAAGATAATCTACCATCTGATCCTGCCACGTCTTGCAGACCCTCTGATCACCTTTTCACATTTTTTAAATGATCTCAAACTTTCCACTCCTTTTCATTTATACTTTTGAGTTTACACAACCATGAATTTTGACAAACACCTGCTGTTCAATGTCAAAATAAAAGAATGGTTAACTGGAAAGCAAGATTTTTCTCATTCTAGTTATGAAAAGCTAAAGGACATGCTAACTTGACACCGGTTTAAGAATAAGGTTCTTTGGTGAACACGACTGAGGTTAAGAAAGTTCCTCGGATGGTAACAAAGCACAGGAGGCTTTATCCTCCACTCAGTGAGTCCCATGCACACAGTAGGACCACATGTGCAACCCATCAAGAGGAAAGCAAATACAGACTTCAGCCTATAACTAAGGAATGCTTCCAACAGTAAAGGCCAGAGTATGGGAGTTTAGGAGTATTGGGGTGCATGGGGCTTTGTATTGTGGGTGGCTGGAGTAACCCTGGAGAACAACTCCTAAACTGTGCTCTCAAACTAGAAAACCCCAGCTGCTCAGCAACACTACCCCATTTTCACTTCACATGCTACTGCTCTTCCCCCTTGGTTTAAAGAATATCACCCTATCTCAAAGGCTAATGAATCACTCTAGAACTTTCTTCTGTTGAAGAAGCCTGCCTCTTGTTAAGAGAGATGCCAGTGAGGAGAGAAAACAAAGGCTTTGTCCAGAGTCTTGGTAAGAAATTTCATGGAGCCCAGTGGTATGAAAGGCATATAGGAATTTAAGCGCAAAGGACTGACTCCATCGTGCGTGTATGAAAACTCTAAACTGTAACTCTTCTTTTGTTTGAAATGGGGTAAAGCGGGGTCTCCCCGTGTACTCTAGGCAGACCTGGAGTGTGAATTCGTGCCTCGGCCTCCTGATTGCTGCGGTCACACAGATGAGCTATACTTTCAGCTCTAAATACGACTCTTCTTAACTGTAAGCATTTTATAAAGGAAAGCTGCACCTTTCGGGCATCTGTCAATGCTTCCCTCTGCCCCACAGGCATTCAGCTATCCTGTGTACCCAAAGCTAGACAGAAATGCCTTTTTGGAGAAGCAAGAGAGCACTGGAGCTCCAAGGCTAATCAAATTTCAAAGCTGCGAGGTACATAAACTTTACTGTGAGACCTCAGTTCCTCCATGCCTCTGATCCACTGTTTGTAAACAGGAGTAATAATAGTAACTCATCTTTGCACACTGTGAGGACCAAAGACTTACATCACACAAGGCCCTCGGACACTGCAGAGAGCACTGGACATGCTCAGTAGGTCATGTCATTGCTGTTATTTTTATCTGAATTCCAAGTTCCAGCACCACCAGTCTACCTGAGTTGAGATTTACATCCTTTTGCTGCTAATTCAAGAGATACAAATCAGATTAAAGTCTTATTGTTGCAAACTCTAGTTATTAATCAGTAGTTTTGATAGTCCCTTCTTTCTTCTCTGTGTATGAGTGTGTAGTGTGTATGTGTGTGTTCATGTTTGCACATGTGTGCTTGTGTGGGTGTATGTGGTCAGATATCAGGATCGGGTATCTTCTATTGCTTTCTGCCTTATCTTTTGAGACAGGGTCTCTTATGTAACTCAGCATTTCCCAGCTTGCTAGATTGGCTGGCCAGACTCTGGTTATCCACCTGTCTCCATCCTTCTCCACTCGGAAACACTAAGATCACAGATGTGGGTATCGAACTCAGGTCCTCAAACTTGTATGACAGTCACTTTACTCCCCAAGTCATCTCCCCAACTCCTGACAGTCCCTTCTTGTGCTGCAAGCCACCTGCCTCCACCACTCAGGAAAAGAGATTTTATGGGAATGAGATCAGGCATTTCAATCTTCCAATCTTAAAGTCTCAGTCTCAGATTCCTCATCAGAGTTCTTACACACCTAGTCTTCTTTCTATTTAATCTCTACTATCTAAATATTCTGACATATTTAGACACACACTACATAGCTTATTAATTCTATGTGCATAATTGGTAACTAACATACAGAAAGACCATGCTAGCAACACTCTCCACATAACAAGAGGTAAGAGATGCTGTGAGCATCCAGAGTCCTCGATTCCAGGCCTCAGCATAACTTAGGGAGGTAACATGGAAAGGGACTGTCCATTACTACATTTCAGAGTGAGTTAGTTACCTTTTCTGTCCCTTTGATGAAATGCCTGAGGTCAACAGCTTGAAGAAAGAAAGATAACCATTCTGACTCAAGGCCATAGACATTTGAGTTCACAGAAGGCTGGCTCAACTGCTGTGGGTCTATGGTAACGCAGACATAGTGGCAGCAGGGTGTGGAGAAGGTAAATGGTGTACATCATAGCAACCAGGATGAAAAGAGAAGGGCTGGGAATGCAGAGGGGGAAAGGGAGGAAAGGAAAAGGCACAGGGGCAGAGAGGGGAAGAAAATGAAGCAGAGAAGAGAGAGAATGAGAGATGCAGAGAAGAAAGAGAGAGGCAAAAAGCAGAAAGAGGGGAAAGAAGTACATAAAAGTGAATAAGGGAGGGGAGGAGGAGGGAAGAGAAAGGAGGAAGGAGCGGAGGGGAGGAAGGGGAGGGCAGGAGAGGAAGAGGAGAAGAGGGGAAGGGAAAGGAGGAAGGAGATGAGGGGAGGGAGGAGAGGGGAGGAGAGAGGAAGGGAAAGGAGTAAGGAGAGGAGGGAAGGGAGGGAGGGCAGGGGAGGAAAGGGAGAAGAGGGGAAGGGAAAGGAGGAAGGAGATGAGGGGAGAGAGGAGAGGGGAGGAGAGAGGAAGGGAAAGGAGGAAGGAGAGGAGGGAAGGGAGGGGAGGAGAGAGGAAGGGAAAGGAAAAAGGAGATGAGGGAAGGGCAGAGGAGGAAGGGGAGAAGAGGGAAAGGAAGAAGAGGGGAGCAGGGAGGGCAGGAGATAGATGAAGGGAAAAGGAGAGAGAAAAGAAGAGAAGAGGGGAGAGGAGGGGAAGGGAGAAGAGAGGGAGAACTCTTCAAAGACAACTTTCCCTGTACTATTTGGTAAAATGGAGCCCTTGTGATCTACCTGCCTCCCACAATGCCTTCGCCTGGGAACCAAGCCTTCAGTAAAGGAGCCTTTGCAGAGTCACTTCCTAATTTAAGCCAGAACAATCTATAAGTGAGGGAATCGGTACAAGTTCCATGATGCTACAAATTATTGTCAAATCAATAGCCACATTTCTAGAGTAAAAGAAACCCCTTTATGGATGCAGCCTTAGATTCCTGTTACTCTGAAGCATCCTGGAACAAAACCAGCACCCACAACACAATACATAAAGAATCAAGCTTCAAAGACTCAGTTAATGGTGAAGCATCTCCCTTTTTATAGAGATTTATTTATTTTTATTTTATGAGTGTGAGTGTTCTGCCTATATGGGGGGGCAGTGCCACAAATGTGTGCCTGGTGCCCCCAGGGAGTGTCATAGTCCTTGGAACTGAAGTTATAGCCCATTGTGAACCACCACATTAGGTGCTAGGCACTGCACCATGGTCATCTGGAAGAGTTCTTGTCTGCTAACCATTTCTCCAGCCTCTAAAGGGAGAGAGCTTGCTTAACATCTGAACCAGAGAGACAGCAAGTCTATTTAACGCTGCTAACTCTTGACTTACATAAAATGTGAACAATTTTAGTTAGTTCTTATTCTAAACACATCAAGCAGAAGACAGATTATTAAGAACCTGGCTGAAATGGCAGACGAACTGACATGAGTGGCAGCTGACAGCAAAATAGGAGCCACGAACTCACTGCATCGCTGATCAAACAGAAGGGGACATCGGCTGTGCCACTGCATCGGAGGCACAGAAGCTAATTAACAGATTTTGAAGAATTCTTTTTTATCAATAATGACTTTCCTAACATTTGGGGGGCTGCAAAGGCGTCTCAGCGGTTAAAAGCACTTGCTGCTCTTACAGAGGACATACGTTTGACTCCCAGCACTAAGTGTCAACTCACAACCATCTGTAACTCCAATCCCAAGGGATCTTATGACCTTTCCTGACCTCAGTGGGCACTCATGCGGTATAAAGACAAACGAGCATAGAAAACACTCAGGCATATGAAATAATAAAATACATAAATCTTTTTTTAAAAATTCAAAGTTTAGCAAATTAAGAGCTAAATATTGTTATTCAGAAACACTGAGTAATGTAGAGATCTCTCTCCACAGCAATCCTGTGTGAATGAGGCTTCCCAATACAGGTGCTTAAAACAGTCCTTTATGTGTTTTAGGTGGTGGGAAAAAAACAGGTCAAAATTTACATAGTCACCCCTATACATTATATAAGTGAAAATGGTATTTTTTTTGTTTGTTTGGTTGGTTTTTATTTTTCGAGACAGTGTTTCTCTGTGGCTTTGGAGCATGTCCTGGAACTAGCTCTTGTAGACCAGGCTGGCCTCGAACTCACAGAGATCTGCCTGCCTCTGAAACTGGTGATCTTAAGAAGATTTTTAAAAATAGACTATGACAATATATTCAATTAAGTACTTCTATGAATACCAAAACTAAACAAAAAGAAGTGGCTGCCTACTTTTTACACCAAAAAGCCAAGATTAGGCCCAGC
>JAQHUG010000103.1:4930096-4944814 GCA_028555095.1 Dicrostonyx torquatus | reverse complement strand
GCAAGATGGTTTTAGCGTAAAATTCTACCAGACCTTCAAAGAAGAGTTAATGCCAATACTCCTCAAATTATTCCACAAAATAGGAACAGGAATACTACCAAATTCATTTCATAAGGCCACAGTTACGCTCATACCCAAACTGCATAAAGATCAAAAGAAGAAAGAGAACTAAAGATCAGTTTCCCCCAAAAGACAGATGTAAAAATACTCAACATGATATATATATGTGGTTGGTTTTTGTTCAGTTTGTTTATTTGGTGGATTGCATTTTTTGATTAGAAGTATTTTTTTTAAAAATGATTCTGAGATCTAATTCCTATTGTAAAGTATGTAACTTGTGAAATATAGCCTGATTCTGTCTTTAGCCTTTCTACAGGCTGATTCATATAATCAGTGCAAAGCCAGGCATGAGTACACTAATGGATTACTGGTATAATAAAATAATCAGGGGAAAAGGCGCGAGTAATTTTACCTTTTATTAGTTAGTATTTCTTTGGTCTTTCCCCTAAAATTTAGTTTTCATTTGGAGCATTTATACTAACAAGGAATTTAAGAGGAACTGAAAACTAAGGAGATGTTTTGTTGCTAATATGTAGAGGGGAGGCTTTGCATCAGGGTGTGTGTGTGTGTGTGCGTGCGTGCGTGCGTGCGTGTGTGCGTGTGTGTGCGTGCTTATTTCCTATTTTCAAGTGTTGAGACAGGATCTGACTTTGTAGCCTAGGCTAGCGATGAGCTCATATAAAATCTTTCAGCTTTAGCGTCCTGAGTGCTGGTGTTAGTCTTGTATTATTGTGTCCCCTTCATTGTAGCTTTGTCAGCAGAGCTGTAGAGTAGTGAATCTGGGTAAAGAAGTGGACAAGAGGATTGGCTTGGAGGTTTTTCATCCCACTTGAAGAAGACTGTAGGATGTCTAGACTAAAACTGAGATACTGGTAAAACCTTATTTTTAATTTTTTATTAGCATACATTAACTGTATAATACTGGTATTCATTATGGAATTTCCATACACATATACATAATTTATTTCAACATTAGTATCACATTCTCCATATGTTTTTGTTATAAACCCCATTACTCTCTCTTGTCCATTTTCCGTCCCTCCTGATCCTGCCTGTTCCCTCTTTCCTTGGTTGGCTCAGTGCTGTTCCAGCCGGCATTACTCTGTACCCTCCGCTTCTGAGTGTGAGTTGAGACTGGCCATGCTGGGCTTCCAAGCCAGAATGATTCAGAGTGAAAGGGAGTTACACAAGTTTCTGTTTCTCAGGACTGGACACACAAAGCAGGAAGTAGAAAGGCTCACTAAAGAGCTTCAAAAAAACACACTTTGACTCTTGGGGATTCTCATAATTCTCTTAAGTGCTCTGGCAGAGGTGGAAGTGACACAGGACAGAAACGGGGAACTAGATGTTGGGAACGTCCCTAGAGTTACCGATTGCACACTGACGTCTGAGCTAGCCCCCGGCGCCACTTCTTTGCTGCTCTCATACATAAACATAAACATGGAAAATCTTGTTTTTTTTTTTTTTTTTTTTTTTGAGATGGAGTCTTACTCTGTAGCCCTGACTGTCGCAGAACTCACTGTAGACGAGGGTGGCCTGTGATTCGTAGAGCTCTGCCTGCCTCTGCCTCCTGAGTGCCTGGATTAATTAAAGGTGTGCATCCCATGCCTGGCTCTTTGTGCTGAACTTTTTAAAGTAAGGTAGAATTTCATCGTACTTAGAGAATAGGAATTCACAGAGTCATGCTCACTGGGGACGTCTGTCCTGGTAGGGGATAGCACCTGCAGAGTGATGTCCGTCTGCTCTCTCTTTCTGTGTTATTTTGGGAATAATGTGTCTTATTTCCTTTGTCCTCCAGATTTGGGACTCTGCAACTGGGAAGCTGGTGCACACCTATGACGAGCACTCAGAGCAAGTCAACTGCTGCCATTTCACCAACAAAAGCAGTCACCTCCTCTTGGCCACCGGCTCGAGCGACTTCTTCCTCAAAGTGAGTGTGGCTATGAAAATGACGCAGATGACTTTGTGACACTCCAGAGCGTCTCCTTTGATCTTCTCATGTGGACCAGGCTGGCCTCGAACACACAGAGATCTGCCTGTCCCCTGCCTCCTGAGTGCTGGGATTAGAGGTGTGTGCACCACTGCACCCTGCTGTTTATTTCAGTTCCTTATTTTGACCCTGCAGTTAGGACTGGCGCAGGACACTGCGTTAGGCAAGTGCTTTTTCACTGGCTGCATCTCCAGCTCCTCCCGGGGTTATCGTTGCTGTGATAGAAATGTCCATATTCTAAATCTCATATCCATGAACAAATAATGAAGAAAATGGCATCACTAGCTTATATAACTGAAAAGTCTACTGTGAGTATGGATTCCGGGTGGACTTTCCAGATACATCAGCTGGGTTCGCAGGTCCTCGCTCCCTGTCTCCAGTCTCTGCCATCTTTGGTGGTCCAGTCATACTGTCTTCATGTGACAGGAAATAACTCAGCTCTAGGTTTGTCTCCCTCTGTCTCCGAGCTCTTAATCACATGGCCAGAGAAGCTTGTCCTCCTTCACCCTACTTAGTTCAGGTTCATTAGGGTGAAGTCCTTGGGTTATGGAAGATTATATCTTGTATTCTCTTTAAGAGGATGAATATAGGGAGATTGAATATTCTGGGGTTCTAAAAAGATGCTGTCTCCTTTTGGAGTTTTTGAAAAAGTAATTTTGTTTCCAACTTTTGGTCCACAGTGTCACAGCAATTTTACCGTGGGACGTGAGAGTTTTGGGAGGGTGGGTGAGACATTTTAGAAAACCTCAGGCTGCTGAGTACGTTGACACCCCGTAATCTCAGCTCCTGGGAGGGTGAGGCAGAAGGAGCCTAGGTTCCATAGCCTGGGCTACGGAGTAAAAATGTGTCTTAAGCAATTACCATTTTACCCCTTTTCAGAAGGATAAGGCGGGCCGCCCTGGCATTTACCTGGCCCCAGGTTCAATCTTCAGCACTGCGAAGAATACGAATCAGATTTTCCCTGTACTGTTTTATGCAGGCTATATCTGCATGCTACACTTGACTTTTTGTTTAGAGCAATTTACAACAAATCCTGTATGTGTCATTTCACCCAAAATATTTCAGCTTTACTCCTAGATTGAGAGCCGTGCCATGACCATACCTAGCAGTAGAGAGCGGTAGTTTTGCTATATACCTGGCTTGTGTTAATTTTCTCATATGTGGTCTCAAAACTCTCCTGTAGGTTGATTAGACTCAGAATCCAAATAAAATTGACACTTGGTGGTTTTCCATTTTATTCTCTTTAAAACTCTCTTTTCTTACATTTCCTTTTCATACTGTCGGTTTACTAGACAAATAGAATTACTTGTCTTATGGACTGTCTCTCTAACTTCCTGAGTGGAGTGTTATTTGACTTGATCTTCTAACCCCTGTAGTTCTTATATCATGGTATAGGCTTTGAGGTTTTTAGGACTGTCAATAGCTTCTAGTCTAGTTATTTATCTCAAGGTTTGGGAAATCTTAGAAACGTGAATTTTGCTTAGACCTTTTTCGTAACCTAACATTTGAAAGTAGGGATATAATTTACACAGTGCTTACTGATTCTTGTAGCCCGTTAAATATGATGATTCTAAACCACCCTGTTAAAAATAAACAACAATTGTTCAGTTAATTTAGTGTTTGGACTCAAAGCCTCCCCAGGCCTTAAGTCCTGTAGTGGATTGATACGTTGATCCAGAGGTTGCCCTGTTATTAATCACAAGTTTATCTTCGTGTGTGACACCTTTGTGTTACTGTGAACCGAGCACCATTCTACAACCGAAGACCTTAAAGGAAGAGGAAGAACTTTGTATGGCTACTGGCTTTCCCCGTTTAGCTTAGTTTCATTTTTTTCTCTTTTTAAATTAATTTTAATTTTTGTGTGTGTGGGTGTGTGGGTGCAAATGGAGGCCGGAGAAGAGGACCCTGACTTCTCTGGCACTGGCATCACAGACTGTTGTGAGCTACTTATGTGTATGCTAGGAACTAAAGTTGGGTCTTCTGGGAGAGCAGCAAATGCTCTCTAGCTCCCATTTATTTAGTATATATTTCAAAATATATCCTTTGACATTGTGATTCACATATACAGGCCCACATCTTATCTCCCTCTCGCTAAGGTTGGGACCATATTTTCCAGCCTCCACTTCCTCCTTCTGCCTTAATTATAATTTTAAAGGGGTCAGATGACCGGGCTGCTCGAGGACTTTGGAGCTTCCAGTGACCCTTCTGCTTCAGCCTTCAATGTAGTTGGAACTGTAGGTGTCTTCACCACACCAGTCTTTCCAGTACTGGCTAGTTTTTACTTGTCTCTTTTTCTTTCCAAATAGCTCTGGGACCTGAATCAGAAGGAATGCCGCAATACTATGTTTGGTCATACAAATTCAGTCAACCACTGCAGGTTTTCCCCGGACGACGCGCTGCTGGCCAGTTGCTCAGCTGACGGAACGTTAAAGGTAAGCTTTCGCACACGGTGGAGGGGTCTGATTTTAGAGGAATCCGTATGATTTGGCTTAGATAAAAGTTTCTGCTGGTGTTCATAGTGCTGCAGAACTGATACAGTACCTGAGGTCAGCAGCCTGCAAGGGGGGGGAAGGGCTGCTTTGCTCGCAGTTTCAGAGGTTTTGTCTGACCCTGTTGTCTCTGCCTGTGGGGGGGAGTGTGCGCTGAGAGCAATTGCTTACCTAACCGCTGAGAGCAATTGCTTACCTAACCGCTGAGAGCAATTGCTTACCTAACCGGTGTCTTGAAAGCAAAGAGGGAGATAGGAAGGAGCTGGGGTCCCATTGACACCTTCCTAACCTGGTTTCCTCTAGGCCTCTCTTTTTTTTTAAGTTATTTTCTTTTTAATATTTTTTTAAAAAAAGATTATTTTATGCATGAGTGCTATCTTCATATTTACCATTATGCCAGAAGAGGACATCAGATCTCACTATAGATGGTTGGGAGCCACCATGTGGTTGCTGGGAATTGAACTCAGGACCTCTGGAAGGTCAGCTAGTGCTCTTAACTGCTGAGCTATCTCTCCAGTCCCGAGTGCCTCCCCCCTCCTTAAGGCTCTAGACCTCCTGATACAGTGCCACAGATGGGGAGCCATATCTTCAGCTCATAAGCTTTTTGCAGTTTCTATATCTAAACCGTAGCTTTATTATCTACCTGTAGAAAAGAGCCTTTTCCTTCAGCTTCTAAGACTCTCTGACCTACTGTTATTTTTGAATGATCTGTAACCTAATGTTTAAATTCTTAACTTTAGGCATATATTACATTCCAAGCACTATGTGCTGGGTGCTATACTAGACTTTTGGGTGTGCACGTGGGCCCCAGCGTGGGTGTGCGCGCGGCAAGAGTACAACTTGCAAGAATTGTTTCTCTGCTTCTCACATAGTTGATGCCAGAGAATGAGCTCAGGCTGTCAGGTTTGCGCTCTTCCAGCTGAGCCGTGTTATTGGCCTGCAGGTCCATTCTTGTGCAGATTCAGTGCAGGCCTTTGCAGCAGACTTTGTGATTGCGGGGTGTAGTCTTGCTCAGAAGATGGCATTTGCTGACTTTCTCCCTGTCTTCTGGCTGTTGCATTCTTTCCACCCCCTTATCTGCTATGTTCTCTTGGCCTTAGAGGGGATGGTCTGAGTGTCTTGTTTAGGACTCCCTCGTCATTTGTTCTCAGCACTTCACCAGGCACGAGTCTCTGCGTCTACCACCATTCGTCAGGAACTTGCCCTACATTCCTATGACCAGCCATCAGCTGATGGACACATAGGCAGATCCCAGTGGCGTGGTCAGTGCAAAATCCTGAGCTGAGAAATCTGTATGTCGTGTTGCTCAGAGACAGGTGTTTGGCTTCTAGTATTCACGTGTGAGTGTCACTAGCAGTGGGGGACAGGCATCGCCACACTCCTGGGGAGAGCTGCCTGTGTCGATGATGGCTTCCCCACAGTGCTGTTAAGTCCTTGTCACTGGCTGGTTCGCACAGTGATGAGCAGAAAGCAGAGGTCCTGCAAAACGATGCTACATAACAGCGTGTCAAGGCCAGAGCCGGGTAAAGCTTTTCTCATCTGAGGGAATAAGAGCTGTAAAAGTATTTTACGCCCCAGAGGCTCTGGGATTTTCCCTAAGCTTGTGATACGTCATCATGTTGACAAGCTTATGCTTCTCTGGACCTTAATGAGAAATCATTTTTAAATGTTTTATTTAAAGATTGTTATTTAAAGCGCACAAGGGCTTAGGGTGCACAGGGACCCTGGGTACAGTGTAGTGGCCTCCTCAGAATGCAGTGGTGTGGTCTGGATCATCTCCTGATGTGTGAGATTTTATCATTGCTGGCGAGGGACTGAGTTAGGTGGAGAAGTGGATGTAGTGAGATTCAGTTGTGTCAGGTTTTTTTTGTTTGTTTGTTTTAATTTCCTAAACCTAAGCAATGGTGGCCTTGTTTGTTCTTACGGTATAATTTCTTGATTCTGTATGATGTGTCCAAAAATTACTCGAGTGTGTGTGTGTTCATGAAGTGTTTGGAGCTCAGAGAACAACTTGGGGGAGCCACTTCTCCCTTCATCCTGAGGGTCCTAGAGCTTGAACGTAGGTTGTAGACTTGGCAGCCGTGTTTTGGCCCACCACTGAGCCATCTCTTCTGCCTTCTTCCCTGTGTGTCAGGAAGGCCAGCTGTAGTAGTGCCCGCTGTCTCCTGCTTTATTTCACACAGTGGAGCTGCAGTTGTCCCTGGGTAAGGGGCTAGGGTTGGACAGCTTTGTGTGTGTGTGTGGCCAGCCCTTGGTCTGGGACATGGTAGCGCTTGTGGAGCCAGGGCATTGTCCCCGGTCTGAGAGAGCAGAGTGAGCAGCTGTCTTCTCAGAGGCCCTTGCTGTTCCTCCTTACTCGTCTGACTGCTCTAGAATAAGGCTTACTGCACCTCGTGCCCCCTTTCTCAGGAGCTGGTTAGCTCTGCAGCACTGCCCAGCCCCGCCAAGCACAGCGGAAGCCTTGCTTCCTCTCAGGATAGCTCTTTCTCCTCTTGGGGTCTCCTTATCTCTGGATGCCCACCAGGCACTGGGCAGAACAGTTTCTGGCTGCGCTTGTGGTGGACATGAAGCTCAGCTCATGCTTGCCCCAGCAGAGGGCAGCAGCCGCCAGCTGTGAGGCTCTCCTATGCTGTTCTTACGGCTCTCACCCGTCTTCAGCCACTCCACACTGTACAAGGCCCAGTTACCTTCTGAGATGAGATCTCACGGAGCCCAGGCTGGCTTCAAACCTGACCTTCCTGCCTTAGCCGCAAAGTTACTAGCATTACAGGTGTGCCAAACTGTACAGCTCAGTTAACTTTGGTACGAAATGGAGTCTGGAGTTCTTAATTTAAAAGCCTCATAAGAAGTCGGATAAATTTAAAAAATTTCATTAGGTAGAGTATGTTTGTATGACATGTAATCTAGCTTAATTCCGGAGGTGTGGGTTGGGAGTAAAGCGATTGTGTTGTTTTGAAAACAGCTTTGGGATGTGAGATCAGCAAACGAGAAGAAAAGCATCAACGTGAAGCGGTTCTTCCTGAGCTCAGAAGACCCCCAGGAGGACGCGGAAGTGATGGTGAAATGTTGTTCCTGGTCTGCAGATGGTTCTGAAATCATAGTGGCAGCCAAAAACAAAATTCTCGTAAGTCAGGCCGTCTTACTTCACTCTGACGGAACAGTTTCCACTCTCTGGTGTGGCTCTGTGATTGGAGCAGGCTTCCTAACTGCTCGTGAGTCTCTGGAGCCCTGTACTCTGGGGGATGGAAGGCCTTGTGAGAAGCGGTCAGAGATACTGTTTTCCCAAGAAAGACAGCGTGAAACAATTGCTTGAAACCAAACCTGCAAGAACAGTTCGTAATGTCAAGTCAGTGTTCTTCCAGTATGGTATTTTTTACTTACTTATTTTATGTGCGTGGGTACTTTGGCTACATGTGTTTTTACACGGTGTATGCAATACCTATTGAGGCCATAAGAGGGCGCTGAATCCCCTGGAACTGTAGTTACAGATAATTGTAAACCGCAATGTGGTGCTTGGAATTGAACCCAGGCCCTTTGGAAGAGTAACTAACCATTGCTTTTCACTGCTGAGCCATTTTTCTAGTTCCACTTCAGTTTATCTGAAACAGTACTTTCTTCATTCATCACTTAAAAAAAATTGAAATATCCACTATTGCTAGAAGTCTTAACTGGGGTCATCCTTGTAGATTCCTGGGAGATTTCCTTGTGCTAGGTTTTTACCTGACCTCAAAATGCCCCCCTCTTCCAGTGGTCTCTTTCAGTACTCCTTCCCCCACCCCCCGCCATCTGATCGCTCATGTTCCTATCCCACCCGTCCTCAGTCCACTCATGAAATCTCTTCTATTTCCCCTTCCCAGAGAGATTGGGAACCTCCACATGAGCCCTTCTCGTAGCTTGGCTCTCTTGTATGTCTCCCAGCCGTGGGAACAGTGACTTTCTTACTCTTTTACTGACTTTTGAGACCCTATTCCTCACTCATCACTGGGTCTCCTTGCCCAGCCCTAATACATGGGGAAATGCTTCTTCTTTTTTAAGAAGCAGGTTTTCTCTGCAGCTTTGGAGCCTGTCTTGGAACTTGCTCCATAGACCAGGCTGGCCTCGAACTCACAGAGATCCTCCTGCCTCTGCCTCCCGAGTGCTGGGATTAAAGGTGTGCGCCACCACCGCTTGGCAACTTATTCTTAATGCAGTCTAATATGCTATGTTTTGTTGATATCCATGGGAGACCTACCCTTTCCTGAGCAGAAATGGAGTGGGTGTGGATTGATGGGTGGGAACAGAGGGGGATTGGGGACAGGGACTGGGAGGAGAGGAGGGAGGGAAACTGCAGCTGGGATATAAAATAAGTAAATTAATAAAATAAAAACCAAAAAATATTAGATTGATTTTGATGATTTTCAAAGTACTTAAAAAATTTTATTTTTAGTTATGTGTATATGTTGTGTGTCTGTGTGGATGTGTGGGTGAGTACATCTGACTGAGTGGAGGTCCCTGCTGAAGCCAGAAGCATTGGGTCCCCTGAAGGAACCAAACTTGTATATTTTGAAGGGCAGTGAGTGATCTGCTGAGCCATCGCTCCAGCCTCTTAGAGTTTTGTTTTGTTTTGTTTTTATCCCTCTTACAATTTGATGACTCTAATGAGAGAAGTGCTCCTTAAGATCTAAATGAGACAAGATTTTCTTTTTTTCTTTTTTCTTTTTTTTTTTTTTTTTGGTTTTTTTGAGAAGGGTTTCTCTGTAGCTTTGGAGCCTGTCCTGGAACTAGCTCTTGTAGACCAGGCTGGCCTAGAACTCACAGAGATCCGCTTGCCTCTGCCTCCTGAGAGGAGATTTTCATAAAGTAAGTAAAGACATACAAAAAAGTAAATGGTAAGAAAATACCTTCCTCTTTTCAGATCTCCTGCTAGCATTATGTTCTGAGTACTCGTCAGCATACATAACTTAAAATAGAAATACCCGAGAGATGTGGTAAATTGCCATAGCTCCGTGGTAACAATGGGGGAACTGGGCTCTGAGCAGCCACAGTGGTTTGTTCAAAGTTGGATTGTGAGGAGGGCCACATCTGATTTACGGACTCATGGCTTAGAAGACATGACTGGTAGGTATTACTGTTTTAGACAACATGAGTCAAGGGACCGTATATTTATGTATAAACTCACTGGGGGACTGGGTGCTTGTTTACTGATCCAGTAATTGTGGACCTGGGTCCTTGGTTGCTTGTGGATTTATATCCCTTTAGCATGGAACTAAGAAGAAAAATATTTCCTTTTTGTCTTAAGTGTGTTAAAAATCTTTAAAAATAATCATTGCATTTGTAAAATTCAGAGATTAAAAATTTGATTTTTGTTGTGATATAAATATATAATGTAAATTTTGCCATTTTAAGCTGATTTTCCCCCCTCATAACTAGGGTATTAAATTAGAGTCTTGAAGATAAAGGCAAGCATTTATTTCTTCACTGAGTTACAACCCCAGCTGTTTTTTTTTTTATTTTTTAGTTTTTCGAGACAGGGTTTTTCTGTAGCCTTTGAGCCTGTCCTGGAACTAGCTCTTGTAGACCAGGCTGGTCTCAAACTCACAGAGATCTGCCTGCCTCTGCCTCCCGAGTGCTGGGATTAAAGGCGTGTGCCACTGCCTGGCCAACACCAGCACTTTTTCATTTTTATTTTGAGATAGCATCTTGCTAAATTGCACAGGCTGGCCTTGAACACACTATTATAGCCTAGGCTTGTCCCATACTTGCAAAACTCTTGCTTCAGCTTCCTCAGTAGCTGTAATTAAAGTTTTCCAAACCATTTTTAAATGTTATAATTGGCATTATAATTATATACATGATGTTGTATAGCCATTACCACAGTATGTTTCTTTCTGGTTTTTTTTTTTTTTTTGGCAGAATTTCTCTTTGCAGATCAGGTCTGACTGTCCTGGAACTCACTCTGTAGACCAGGCTGGCCTCAAACGAAGAGATCCACCTGCCTCTGCCTCCCAAGTGCTGGGATTAAAGACGCGTTACCACTGTGTGTTTCTAAAGGCTTTCATCACTCAAACAGAAACCCATTAACCACTAATCAGCTAATAATTCTCCATTCTCTGTCCCCATTCCCTGGTGACTAACATGACACATGAATTCGTCTCTTCTGGAGACTGCATGTGGAACTATGTCATGCTTGGTCTATTTATGCTTGACTCATTTCGTGGAGCACAATGTCTTACAAGCTTATTTGTGTTATGGAATGTGCCAGAGCTAACCAGAGTCTCTGTATGTGTGTGTTCACCACTCACCCTTCTGTGCAGGCGCCTGCTTCCTTCCACCCCTAAGGTGGTGTGAAGGATGCTGCAGTAGACGTGGACAGCTAGTGTCTGTTTGGGACCCGACTTTAATAAGATGTTTGTTCAGTCCTAATGGAGCTGCTGGATCCCTGTGGTAGTCTTGGAGGAGGTGGACTTTCCCCCAGTGGCCACATTGTTTCCTTTCCGACCAGCACGTTACAGGGTGTTAGCTTCTCCAGTCCCCAGAAACACCTGTTGCTGGATTCCACTAAAAAAATCTTACTTTCCTTTAGAAATTTAAAGCCATTGAGTAGGTGTCAGGTGGCAGCTTGTTTTGCATCTATTTATTTATTTATTATGTATTTATGTATCCAGTGTTCTGTCTGCGTCTTTATGCCTGCACGGCTGGCCCAGAAGAGGGCATTACAGACGGTTGTGAGCCACTGTGGGGTACTGGGAATTGAACTCAGGACCTCTGGAAGAACAGCCAATGCTCTTAACCTCTGAGCCACCTCTCCAGCATTTGATATACATTTTCCAGATAACTAGTGATGTTAAAGGAAAAAACTCTCTCAGTCCCTGGCTGATGATGGGAATTGAACCTGTGCTAGGCAAGCCCCACCACGGAGCTAAATCCTCCATCCCAGGGAAAGATCATTTCAAAACATTAGAAGATGTGTTGTAGTGTGAAAGGAAAAAGACATGTTTTGTGTAAAACCGGATCCCTATTTACCATGCTGAAGTGATGGCCTTAGGATTGCCCTTGCCTGTAAGTCCCAGTTTTTCTCTCTGGTTCTCTCCTTCTTTCAGATTCTTGTATTGTTAGTCTGCTCCTGTCATCAGACCTTTTCCCTTCTGTCATTCCCCAGCTGGGACAATTCTTGTTTCACATTTGCCATTTTTTTTCTGTTATTCTTAGCCACTGAGTTTTAAGAACAACCTGCCCTGAGAGACATTTAAATATGATTTCCCGTTGTTTGTTTTTGGCCTTCCCTGCTGTGCTTCTTGGCATCGGCGTGTGTCCCTGTGCTGTGCATTTGCTAAACCGCTTTATGGCTCCCACTGGAAGCTTTGTTTTGTTCCTGAGGATTGTCTAGGTTCGGTCTTAAATAACTAGACTATCAATATACTGTGTGTGTGTATGAAGCATACATAGTCTTACTATTTGGCAAAACCTTTGACTATATTCAGCATTTGAAAATCTTTCAAGAATTGAAATGAAGGTTATATTGATAAAAATAGTCTTTTTGGCTCAAAAATGGGAAAGTGATTAATTGTAATGGAATAATTTGGCAGGTCTGGAGAGAAATAGAATTGGTTGAGCTTATTTCATTTTTGCAGGCCTTTGCTTTATATTAGTTTGACCGTCTTTGCTCCTGGGTATACGTTTTCTCCCTCGGATCAGAAGCGCCAGAGAGAACTCCGTGCTAACTTGACTGCTCTGTTCATGCATTCACAAAGGTTGTTTCTCTTGAGAGACTGTTCACTTTGAGAGATTATCTGTGATGGACTTGATGAGCTATATTTTAAAAATGATATATATAGCAATCTATGTCTATGTAGCTATCAGCATTTATGCCAGTCACCAGTAACTATAGATTTTCAGGGCTTACATTTTACATCTGAGATTTGAGGAACATCTTTTAAAATTAAATTTAGATTCAGCCTGGGTGTAATTTAAGATGTTTTGTTTTTATAGCCATCTCTTTATTTTGACAGCTCTTTGATATTCATACTAGTGACCTATTGGCAGAGATCCATACAGGCCATCACTGTACCATCCAGTACTGTGACTTCTCCCCCTATGACCATTTGGCAGTGGTTGCCCTGTCCCAGTACTGTGTGGAGGTGAGTAGTTGATCTTATTCAATGGGATGTGGGTCTCTAGAGAGCCAGGCATGACAAAGAACGGGCTACCTAAACCCTTACTGCTGAGGATGCTTTCTTGTACAGGTGTGTTTTCTTCATAGCCTAATAACAGATAGCTTTGAGGTATTCAATTATATGACTAGCTATGTTATTTTAATGTGGTTGAAGACATGATTTTACAATGGTGGAATGGGAGAACTATTTACCAAGCATTTACTGAATATCTAGCATATGGAATGATCTTTGGTTTTTTAGGTTAAGATAGGGCATTTCTTTTAGTTTTACGTGTGTGTGCGCGTGTGCGCGCATGTGTGTGTGTGCGTGTGCGCGTGTGTGCGTGCACCTGTTCAAGCACATGAAGAGGCCTTATTCCCTTTTCTCTTTATTTCTTTAAGAAAGGATCTCTCACTGGCTGTTGGCTGGCAGCTGGCCATGAAGCTTTGGGACTCGCCTGTTGTTACCCTAAATGTTGTTGTGATGACAGGCACAAGCAGCCGTACTTGAGTGTTTGAACCTGGCTCCTCAAGCTTGCACAGAAAATGCTCTTACCCACTGAGCCATCTTCCCAGCCCCAGATGCTATTCTTTTTAAAATCAGTTAGCTCGGATTCTTAGATCTTTTCAGTAGGGTGAGATGGAAGTCATGTAGTGGATTGGCTCAGGTAGCCTTGTCATTGCCATGCATGGGTAGAGTGATTCTTACAAATTACTTGTTCATGTTTACAGTCTGGCACTTCCTGGTGAATTTCATGGTCAACCTTCCCTCTCATTTCTAAGATCCTTACCTCTGTCATTCTTAGAAAGGTCCAGGAAACAACGAATGTCTTTCTTTTCTGTGGAAGCTTCAGGTGACAAATGAGAGCGGTGCGCTTCAAGAAGGAGAGGAGGGGGACTCTTGAGAGTTCACTTGTGGATCGCTTTAATTTCTGCCCCCTTTTGCTGCATTTTCCAGTTTAGATTCTAGAGATAAGGCAGGCTTTTCATAATCATTTTGTAACTGGAACTCAGCAAGTGAAATCCATTGGGCATGTGATGGAGCACTTATTTTGTCCATGCTAATTCTGCAATCATAAAGTAGGCCTGTAATTCAGAGTGTAATGAGGGGCTCTCAGGCACATATGGTACTTCATTAGACTGGAATATGTTTGAGGAAAGTACAGCAGAACCCAGGACAGAATGCAGCGAGGATGGTGGCAGACTCCGACAATTTGTAATAAGCGTGGATAAAAAGAGAAACGTGGACATGCTACATTTAGTGTGCTCATTTATTGTAGGGCTTTGCAGCCAGGTCAAATGAAGGTTGGATGACAGTATTAGAGAGAAATAATCCTTATATGGAAGCTGCTTATATTCATCCTGTTATTTTTAGATTGATTAAAAAAGATAAAACATGTGCATGATTCCAGATTCCAAGCATTATAGTAAGTCATTTTCAGAGAAATCGCATTGTCATCTGATATGGGATTCCCCTCTGTATGCTGTGAATACTGTTGGTTAATAAAAAAACGGGCTTGGCCTGATAGGGTAGAACAGAGCTAGGTGTGGAAAACTAAACTGAATGCTGTGAGAAAGAAGGGCGGAATCAGAGAGAAGCCATGTAGCCCCACCAGAGACAGACGCCGGAACTTTACCCGGTAAGTCACAGCCTGTGGCAATACACAGATTAATGGAGATGGGTCAGTTTAAGATATGAGTTAGTCAGAAATACACTTAAACTATTGGCCAAACAGTATTGCAAATAATTTGATTTCTGTGGCATTAGTTCGGGACCGAGCAGCCGGGAACTAACAAGTGGCCTCTTACAACAGTCATTGTGACCTCTTTCCTTCCCTCATTTTCCATCTCATAGGCAGCAACTTTTTCTCTATCTAGGCAGATTTCTGTGTGCATGCGCATGCATGTCTATAGCCATCTCTATATACCTATTCTCTTTTTTTAAAGATAGGCTGACCTCAAATTCACTGTGTAGCCAGGAATGATCCTAAACTTTGATCCTCTGCCATCTTGTTGGTTTTTATATGGTATTAGAGATGGAGCCCCCG
>JAQHUG010000103.1:4914689-4929951 GCA_028555095.1 Dicrostonyx torquatus | reverse complement strand
AGACCAGGCTGGTCTCGAACTCACAGAGATCCACCTGCCTCTGCCTCCCAAGTGCTGGGATTAAAGGCGTGCGCCACCACCGCCCGGCCATACATTTAATTTCTAAATGATAGGTAATACATGTTCTTCATTTTTTTCTGTTAACAGTATATCATAGACCTTAAGTTATTGGGCAATATTTTTCTTATTCCATTTTGCATAGTATTTCATTATGTGATTAATTTATAGTATATTCATTTAGTTTCTTTGCTGCTTTCAAGATTTTTTTCCTTATGTATATGTTCATGGCTTTTTGTGTGAAATGTGTGTGTGTGTATGTGTGTGTTGTGGTGTGAACCCAGGGCCTTGTGTTCATTAAATGTGAGATGTACCACTTGACCTATACCCACATGGCAATTTTTGTTATCTTTGTTTATTTACTATTAAAAATGTAATTATATAATAAATTAATCTTATGCATAAGCCAGTTTTAAATTTTGATAATGTGTTTTGAGGCTTTGTTTGTAGAAACGCTATTGCTGTGTCATCCTTATTTTGAGTGTTCTTGTTATTTTAAACTGTTCTTTGTTTATCCTATAGTTGTGGAATATAGATTCACGCTTAAAGGTAGCTGACTGCAGAGGACATTTAAGTTGGGTTCATGGCGTGATGTTTTCTCCTGATGGGTCATCATTTTTGACAGCTTCTGATGACCAAACAATACGGGTGAGAAATATTGAGATTTTCATTTTAAACATTTATTTGTCTTTTGTTTTTTTGGAGACAGGGTTTCTCTGTGTAGCCCTAGATGTTCTGGAATGTATTCTATAGACCAGACTGTCCTCTTATCTCCTGAGTGCTGGGGTAAGGGCATGTGCCATCATTGCCTGGCTCATTTTAAACATTTAAACTAAATTAATAGAGAAATAAATTGTTGAGAAGTGTTAGGGGAGGTAAATTAAGAAACTACTAGGCACTTATTTATCCTAGAAAAGTGACCTGGATTAGATCAGTCTTGTTTGTCTTGTTCATTGACTGTTACTGGGGCCAGGTGCTGGGAAGTCCAGTGAGTAAACTGATCTGGGAAGACGTCTGACTTTTTCCTCTCTGTTCTCCTCTTTAATAACATGGTGATTCTCATCACTCATACATTGTACCTTTTAATTTAGTTGTCATTTATCTCCACTTCCCACTCCTACTGTCCGTATTCAGACCCTCATCATCTGTGTCCTTTCTGGTACTAGGCTCTGCTGTGTTTTCTTTCTTGCTTGACTACACAACGTGTCTAAGACATTGTACTATGTACAGTGCAGTCTCACTATTATTCTGAGACACACGCACATTTCTGGTTCCATCATTTTTGCTCAGATAGTGACTCTTGTTCATCAGCGTAAATAGCTACTGAGTCTACCATTCAGCTCCTCCGCAGTGTGATCTCGCTGGCTCTCAGTCTGTCCTTCAGTTTATTTCTGTAGATAGCGTTTCCTGAATACCTTGCTTCTGTTCCTTTCCTTACAAATATCACCTCATATGCTTGGAAAACCTTCCTTTCTCTGCCGCCCTAAGGTCTGTTCAAGCCCTCTTTGTTTAGAGGAATATCTGTCTCCCTTAAGGTTACGTATTTCTGTGTCACTTTGGATTGATGCCTATTAGATTGATGTCTGTTTGGATTGATGGCTTAAAATACAGATTTGATTTTACTCTATCTTTCCAGTATCCCATTGCCCTCTGATTTATTTACATATTTTAGAATTATATCCAGCTGTTTGAGTCTAGGAATCCTAGTTGGTGCTGGTAACATCCAGTACAGTGCTTTATACAAATCATAACTAAAGTTTATTTAATGTCACTCTTTGATAGAGATCACGCAAAGTACTATACATGTCCTGATAGGAAGGGAGCGTGACATGTTATGTCCAGGAAAGACCCAGAAGGACCTGTGCTACTTAATGTGCCCTCTTCCTAGACCTGAGCTAGACTATAGATCAACTCAGTGCTTCCTTTGTGAAGGGGAAGAGCTGTAACAAAGCACAGCTTGTTAGCGCCTGTTCTCCGCCTTCTGCTGGGAGCGCCTTCTGCTGGGAGCTCTGTGTCTGTTGTAGATGGGCATCAGCCAGTCCTCACCTTCAGATAGCACGGGGCTGACCTCTCTGATGTCACAGTTTTTTGTTAAAGAAGAACTCCCAGAAACATTTTGATTACAGAGCCCACAACTCATGTAATAGTGACATTTTTTTTTTACTATAGGATGTGTTAATAAATATTTATTGTTGTTGTATAGCTTAACAGGTGAATTTTTTCTACCCTAGGCATTTTAATTTCAAACCATAGTTTGTTGTCTTGCTTTGAAACTGGGAGCCGTCCTTACAGTATATCAGGGAGGAGTGGTGATATATTGTTATTTTATTCTCTTTATCTCTTACTCAGGTCTGGGAGACGAAGAAGGTGTGCAAGAACTCTGCCATAGTGTTAAAGCAGGAGATAGATGTCGTGTTTCAAGAGAATGAGATGATGGTCCTTGCAGTTGACAACATAAGAGGCCTACAAGTGAGTATGTCTTAGAAAATGCCGGAAAGATGGTTTTGGTTGGACTCACCCTTTTCTTTTTTCTATTTGTATTTTGGGACCAGGATCAGGCGTAATTGGTTCTAACAGATGCCTGCTAGGCATTAGTTGAACAAATATATGACTCTTGAGTTGAGGTTTGGATATGCCAGTACTTAGAATTAAATTACGTGCTATTTAAAAAGAAATAACCTTCTTTATTAACCTTGTTTCTCTCTTGCTGTCTGTGTGGGGTCTTGAGAATCCCACAAAGATAAACTTGAGCTTCTTCACCATAGTGATTTGGATGTGTCTGATGGGGAACAAGAGGTGAACATACTAACCTGAAGCTTTTTTTTTTTTTTTTTTCCAGTTAGGGGAAGGAAAATAGGGTCTTTGGAAGAACAGGAATCATCTTAAGTGGAGGAGTCTCAGTTATCAGAGCTGAGTGGCAGGAGCTGGGCTTCCCATACTGGGGCGCTCCTGCTCACCAATTTGCTTACTCACACATCTGTCCAGTTGTTTTTGAATACTCACTATTCCTGGAGAAGGAAGGGATTGTGTTGATAATATTAGAATAGCTACATTGCTGGGGATCCAAACAGCTTACCTTAGGCTGACCAGTCCCAGGGGTCCAGTGGCACAGGAAAGGTACTTAGGAGTTTCCGAGCGGTTGTAAGGGAGCTAGCAGGTGACCTAAGGGATGTTGCCATCCAGGAGGTCAGCGCTAATGAGCCAGTGGCCTCTGAACAGAAGTCCATTCAGCTGGCACCGCCCTGATAGAGAAGCCCTGGAAGTCGGGTGGCATTGTGGGTGCTGGCCACAGGAAGAACGCTCCCTTCACCCAAGAGATTGTCTTCATGATGGTAGACCTTCCTAGGAGATACCATTGCGAGCAGCTGAGCGACCGTGAATTGTGGCTATAAGGGGTGGCAAGGGCAGCGGCCAGAGGAAATATGTCACTGGGATCAGTGTGGCATAAACAAGCAAATGATCACCTCTTGCCCTGAGATTCTCTTGAGAGATAGGCGTGGAGAGGACAGAAACCCTATCGTAGCTGAGGATTAACCATCCTCTAAATGATTCTTGTATTATTTTAGAGCCTCTCATTAGCTCCTAGATCAAAAACACAATCTGCAGTAATCCCAGTTTTTCCCTGTGGTACTGAGGATCAGACCCAGGGGTCTTGAGCTTGCGAGCCCAGTGCTAACACTGAACCACCCCTCCAGCCTTTGGATACCTTAATAGTTTCTAGGAAAGGCTTGCTTTAGCACTGATAATCTGATCTGTTGGACTTTCCTTTTCTTTTTAAAAACTTTGTTTATTTTTATTTTATATAGTTTAGTGTTTGCCTGAGTATATACATGTGTGTATTCCATATGTGTGCAGTGCCCACAGAGGCCAGAATTGCATCTCACGGAGCTGGAGTTGCACACCATTTTGAGTTACCACGTGGGTGCTGGAAACTGCACCCTGTCCTCTGTCAGAGCAGTAAGTGCTCTTCTTAACCATTGAGCCAGCTCTCCAGCTCTGGAGTTTATTTTCCTTGAATATTTATTTTTACTGACATTAGGGAACAAGAACATGAGTGCGTGACAGGATGGGACAAGAAAGTGAGGTAGAACGGGAGAGAACAGGACCAGCAGGCTGCGGCAGAGCCTGGAGTGCTGCAGCTGAAGTGCTTGGGTGGGGGCGGCAGAGGATAGTTCCAGCTGGCTCTGAGAGGACGGAGCCTTGTCACTTTCTGAAGCTCGTTGTGCCACCATTAAAGCCCTCCTCATCCTCAGCAGCTTGGGAGCTAGTTACAGGGTAAGGCAGAATCTAGTTTTAAGAGACTCCTATCTGGGAGTCCAGTGTTGATGGTACGTGGTAACTTGTCTCCAACTGCCTTGAGTTTTAGAGTCAAGTTATAAAACATCTTTAAATTTGTTGCGATTTGTATTTTATAAGTTCACAGACCATCTTCTCAATATGTTGATCAGTGTTCTGTATTTATGGGATGAGCGTAGATCGAAACTTGAATGTGAATTCCTTACTTACTGGTTTTTTAATAGACTGAGTTTTTGCTTGAGATATTTCTATTGTAGTTCTTTCCAAATTCATTGTTCCCATGCTTGTATTTTTTAAAATCAAGTCTACGCAACATTTTAGTAACAGTTGTCATAACCAAAGGATGATGAGGTTGCTTGACTATAAAATGTTATCTTATTGTACGTCATAGTCTGCAGGAGTTGAGAGGACAACTTAAGTGTCAGGTTCCATTAAAGTAAATACCGAATTTTTAAATTGCCAATTAGAAAAGTATTGAACTTGATTTTTGTGGCGGAAAATACCTAGTTTTCAGCGGTCAGCTTTTTAAGAAATATTGTTTGATAATTTTATACATGTGTATAGTGCATTTGGATCATGTATACTCCATTACCCTCTCTTAACTTCCTTCCCACTCCCATTGAACCCCCTTTTCCAACACATTGCTCACCTACTTTGTGTGTGTGTCCTACTGAGTTAAGATGGTGTTCATGAACAGGATAGGGGTTCGCTAGTTACTGGAGCATGGCAGTCTGTCAGTGGTGACACAGCTGGAGAAGATGGCTTCCTCTCCCTGGTAACCGTCACCCTTATGGAGTGGGGACCTCCTAAGCCCCTCGCCCATTAATAATAGACTTGTTAAAGGGCCTAATCTCATGCAGATATTATGGAGGTAACCATGGTTACTGTAACTTCATGCATGCAGTGGTCGTGCCATATCTAGGAGACAGCATTTTACAGCACACTTCTCTATTTCCTGGTTTTACATTCTTTTAGTCTCTTCCATGATGTTCCTAGAGCCCTGGAGGGGAGATGTAATGTCCTGCGTAGAGCTAACACTCGGTAGTCACTGAGTTCTCCGCACTGTGCTAGCTGTGGGTCTCTGCATTAACTGCTTTCCATTGCAAAAGAAACCTCTTTGACCAGGACTGAAAGCAGCATGAATTAGTCCACGGACATGAAAATAGACATTTAGGCTGCTCAGAAGGCAGTTTGACGACATCCGTTTAGCAAAATAACAGTAGTAGGTTCCCTGTGACCTCAGCCACGGGCTTTTGACCCCCAAGTTTACAGTACCAGACATGAGTTCCCATTATGGGCACGCCACGATCCAATCAGAAAGAGGCTGGTTGTCCCATGGCAGCCATGCCCTTGTCTCACAGTCTGACTTAGCAGGGCTGTATTGTGCAGAAAATGCCTCCAGCTAGGTGAGAGTGTTGGTGATTCTTCCCTAGCAGCCTGCAGAATTTAGTCTTGGTTTTAAATATCTAATAGATCAGAGAATTTTGGGCAAACTGTTGTTATAAAGGAAAAGCTACATATTCTTAATTAACCTTATATTCAGAATAGCTGAAACAATTTTAATGCATGTGCCATGCTGAGAAATCATTCATATTTTAGATCATGACACTGTGTTAGAAAGGTAGCTGATAACTGATTGGAGCTTGAGAAGTATCTCCTGAGGTCTTATCTTTTAATTGAGGTACTAAGGAACTTCCTAAGGAGCTCTACATTTTTCTTTTCCTTAGGATTAAAAAAAAATCCTTAGCATTAGGTAGAGGCTATAAAATTATAAAATTGGATAATCTTAGTTTAAATATTGCAAGTCCAGTGACACGAATCATGCTTTCAAGTTTCTTCTGTAAGATCTACCTCCCCGCCCTAAAGAAGGAAAGAATATTAATTTATCCTGATTTGTGAGTGACCCGGAGTATATAAATTTCAATTTTGACTCATCATTATGTGTAATGTCTGTCTCAGTCCTGTTTCAGAGTCCTTTGAAGATTTCATAAAGGTGGATTATAACACATGATAACCCTATTAGGAACAGGCTTTGTGAAGAAATAAAAGCCAGGATGTGGGGCTAGCTGTGAGACTGTGTATCAGACAGATGTGTCTCAGGTGGTGGGCACAGCAGCTGCTTTGCAAACCTTTTTAAAGCTTCTTTTATTTTATGAAAATGTATCTGAGCCTCATAAGTGAAATAAAAGGAGAGTACCAAATGCTAAATGCGGCTGCTGAGTTTGCGATCAGTCTTTGTCGTCTCCCTGAGAACTCTTGGTTATTTTCCTTGCTTTCTTTTATTTTTCAATTGAAGTCTCTCTTCTGAAGAATAGCAGCAGAAAAACGCACACACAAGCTAATGACTGACTATGCCTTCTCCTTCATTAGCTCATTGCTGGGAAAACAGGCCAGATTGATTACCTGCCTGAAGCTCAAGTTAGTTGCTGTTGCCTGAGTCCGCATCTTGAGTATGTTGCATTTGGAGATGAAGATGGAGCCATTAAGGTATTCAATCCTCTTCCTCAGAGCTGTGGCTGGCGCCGTTTATTTAGAACTAATCATCTACGTGGCATTTCACTGCACACCTGTACACCGAACAGATCTCCTGTGGTCTAGGAGCGATTGTTCCATAGACTGATCATCTCAACCTGGCTAGCGTTTCCTCGCATGACCCTTATTGCTGCTTCTCGAGCTTTCTGCGTTCCTTATTCTTATTAGTTGTTTAATGCATATTTAAAAAAACTAAACAGGTTTAACCAATTATACAAAAAACATTTCCCCTCTTAGAAATAGCCATGTGATGTCATTTCCAGATTCTCGAGAATGGCAGTCCGGGGCCCGCTGTGCCCACTGTCTCATCTCCATTTCTGTATTTGATGTTAGGTGTGTTCGTTTTCACCTGCTGAAATCCTGAACTTACGCAGCAAGACCAAATAGATAAAAAGAACCAGGTACTGACACAGAGAAGGTATTATATAGAAACTATTCTGGCCTTTATCCCATGCAAAGCTCACCACAAAAGCACTTGTTATCTAGCTGTAAACCTTTTAGAGAACCTTGATTGGTCCCTCTCATTTCTCCTCACCTAGGCTTTTGGGGATTGTTTCCTAATTTATTGAGACCGTGGCATTAGCCACATTTATTTTACCATGGATTGTTTTCCATAAGGGATTACCCAGATGCCCTCCAGGTCAAATAACCCCACAGGGGGAGACTAAAGGCTTAGACACAGTGGGGAGGAGGTGACATCAGACTTCTCTGTCTCCCTTAGCAGCTACAGTGCTGTGTGTTCAGTTCAGATCGCAGGCAAGTGTCTGACACTTGTTTGTTAAGCACAGGGTTATTGCAGAACCACAGATTTCCCTAGTTTCCTCTCAGCCCAAGTTTTGTATTTCTGTGTGGTATTTACTTTGAATGGGTCCGTGCTTTCCTTTTCACTTGTGTTCCAACTCAGCATCTCACTCTTTCTGTTTTACCGTCTTAGCACTTTGAAGCTGCCTTTCAGGTAGTTAACCAATAAGAAGAAAAACACCTCATAAAACATGCAAAGCTTTGGGCCTGGAGAAATTGTCCGGAGGTTAAGAACACTTAACTCCTCTCTCAGAGGACTTGGGTTGATTCCCAGTACCCACGTGGTGACTAACAACTGCCTGGAACTCCATTCCTACGGGATGAAAGGCTGTCTTCTGACTTCCACAGACACCAGACATACATGTGGTACACTCACATGCATGCAGGCAAATACTCACACTTGTAGAATAAAAGCCAACCTTTAAAAACTTTACAGAATCCATACATCTTTTTTCAACAATCTTCCTCCAATCTTCACATCATATAAATTATGAACCATGTGACAGTACCAACAGCTGGCTCCTTTAGTTGGTTTTTAATGTTAAAAATGGCCAGTTCAACCAGGCAGTGGCGGCGCACGCCTTTAATCTCAGCAGTCAGGAGGCAGAGGCAGGTGGATCTCTTTGAGTTCAAGGCCAGCCTGGTCTACAAGAGCGAGTTCCAGGATAGCCAAGGCTGTTACACGGAGAAACTTGAAAAAGCAACCAACAAATAAATAAAAATTTAAAAAAAGGAAAATTCAAAAGGCCCTGCCCAGCAGTCCTGTTTACTGTTCCAGATGCTCTCAGACATCCAACATGGATGTCTGTGGTTGAATACTGTGATTTTTGTTTTACAGATGTCTGCTCTCCTGATTCTCGCACTTTCCTAAGTGGCAGAGCCTTGTAGTCCAGTATAAGTCCTGAAGGACTTGCTCAGCAATCAGTGCTACCCTGCTTTCCCCATAGGAACACTGACTGTCCGACTCTTTTGAGAAGGCCCCAGTCATAATATCTTCTTTGCTTTTTTGAGGGCTCATTCCCCCCCCCCCAACATATGGGTTAGATTTCTAGAACCTTGTGTTACAGCATCGTTTAATATATCATTTTAACTTGGGCAAATAAAAATATACACATGCACACCCCCATATGAGTTGAAAGCGTTTTTGGTATAGTCACCATGTTTTCAGTTTGTGTTACAACTTAAAGGGATTTTTAAAAAAATTTATTTATTTTATATGCACTGGTGCTTTTGCCTTCATATATGTCTGCTTGAGGGTGTTGGATCCTGTAGAACTGGAGTCAGAGACAGTTGTGAGCTGCCATGTGGGTGCTGGGAATTGAACCCTGGTCCTCTGGAAGAGCAGTCAATGCTCTTAACTACTGAGCCATCTCTCCAGCCCCCTTAAAGGGATTTTTATGTATGTGTGTCCAGGCCACAGTGTGGTGTGGAGATCTGAGGCTTTGCTGGGGGCATTGTCCTTCCGCCATGTGGTCCTCGGGGTCAAACTCAGGCTCTCGTGTTTGTGCAGCAAGCAATCCATCCCCTGGTCCATCTCACCAGCCCCGTTACTACTTTCTAAATCTCTGCATTTGGCCTTTTAAAGGCTCGCTACTGGTGCACGGTTCCCCAGCCTTCCCATTTCTCTATCTCCCTCGGCATCCTTTATCTCATGGGAGTTTTTGTTTCTGATGAAGACTTTGCTTTGTATCATCCAGGGGTTTTGTCCTTCTTTCTTATTCAGCATAAATTGCCATTTTTATTTTGGAGGTTGAGCCCAGATTGTCACTTGACAACTCAGGTAGCACTCAGAAGAACTGTTGGTTCCTACTGCCATCGCCCGTTCTAGTGCACACTTGATGGGGGCTGGGGGGTAGGTGTGCAAGGCACATGCGTGTATACACTGTGGGGGTGTAGTGCCTAAGTACTGCCTAATTTCTTTGTATTGATTTTTTTTTGTGGTTTTCTGTTTTGAAGATTATAGAACTTCCAAACAACAGAGTTTCCAGTTCCAGGCTGGGGCACAAGAAAGCTGTGCGGCACATCCAGTTCACAGCTGACGGGAAGACGCTTATTTCAAGTTCTGACGATTCTGTGATTCAGGTGAGAGGCTGACCACTTCTGTACCAGAAGAACACTGCTAAGCTTGTTCACTTCAGCGTTCCGACTGGACACATGGGGTTCACAGGGTCTGTTGTAGAATACTATTTGAAGGTGTGTTACTTCTGTTTACGCTCTGGAATATTTGTTTAATGATGCAAAGGTGTGTTTGAGTGGATACAGTCCACCTGTGGTCTGGAGGCTGCATCAGCAACTAGCTGCCAGGAAGTAGGGAGGCACCAGGTGGAGAAGGGTTTATAATGAGGGGCGAGGGGAAGCACGAGGACTTCTTGGGAGCCGCGAGGAGGCGAGCTAGGTGAGCTGCTTGTTATTCAGCCTCTCTGGGAAGCAGGATTCCGCCTCGGCCTCTGAGCCTTGAGCTCTTTGGTGGGACAGCGATTTAGGTAAGTTCTCTTAGTAGCTTTGAAAGAGTCGGTGCCTGAGGGAACAGAATGTCGTCAGACTGCGGCTCTTGCGGCCAGGCCGCTGCTGGTAGCAGTGGAGTTGCAGTTGCCGACTATGATAGCCGTAGTTTAAAAGGCAGATGGCTAAGAAAAAGTCAAGAGTCGGTTCATGTTTCATATTTTTTTGTGGGTGTGGCATGGTGGCCGTGCATTGAGAAGGTTGTTTATTTTGAATTAAGTATTCATTTGAATTCTTCCTATCTTGATATTCATATTTATGTGTGTAAATATATTTTTGCCACATTTATATGTCTTTTATTTTCATTTTTTTGTTTGTTCCTCCTTCTCCTGAGTCAAGGCCTTGCTGTGTAGACCAAATGGCCTAGACCCCGCTTTGTGCAGCCTCAACTGTCTTTGAACTTTTAGCTGTCATCCTGTCTCTGCTCAGTGGGTGCTGGGATTGCAGACATGTACCACCATTCCCAGCTCCAATTCACATGATTTTATTAAGAAGAATATTTATTGTGGTAATAAACTTTTCCAAAAACAAGTGTAGCTTGCCATAATTATATATATTGAGACTTTGGGCTTACTCTATATTCTTTTTGGTTTTTCGAGACAGGGTTTCTCTGTAGCTTTGGAGCCTGTCCTGGAACTAGCTCTTGTAGACCAGGCTGGTCTCGAACTCACAAAGATCCACCTGCCTCTGCCTCCCGAGTGCTGGGATTAAAGGCGTGCGCCACCACTGCCCGGCTCTACATTCTTTTAAAATCCACTTTTTATTAAGTTCTAGTATACATACTTCAGATCTGCTGTGAGATTACAAGGCTTCCTGTGGAGGCCAGACTTTTCCCATTTCTTATTTTTCAGAACTACTGCTACTGGTGGCTTTTGGATATTTAGGTATTTTTAGGTCCTTGAGATCCTGTCTTTTGATGTTTACCTTCTATGCCTCCATATGGCATACTTGTGCTATTTTTAATTTTCCTCTCGGGGAGTTGCTGACTTCCCAATCGTGAGGGCTTAGTGTTTGCTCTCCTCCTTCCTTTCCTGTCTTCAACACGTGTGCATGCAGAAGTAACCCAGGGTCATTTATCAGACACTCCGTCACAACAGTTTGACGGAATTGTGTTTAGACCCTAAGTATTATCACTGTGACCACGCAGATTGTGTACTAAAGGGTATCATGAATGCGGTTCCTGTCTTGTCTTTCTTTCTTTCTTTCTTTTTTTTTTAAAGATTTATTTATTACATATACAGTGTTCTGGCTGCATGTGTGCCTGCAGGCCAGAAGAGGGCACCAAATCTCATTATAGACGGTTGTGAGCCACTGTGTGGTTGCTGGAAATTGAACTCAGGACCTCTGGAAGAGCAGCCAGTGCTTAACCTCTGAGAGTCCTCTCTCAGCTCCTCCGTGTGTGTGTGTGTGTGTGTGTGTGTGTGTGTGTGTGTGTGTGTGTTTTAATCTAAGCTCTTACTATGTAGCCAGGTTGTCCTGGAGCTTCCTAGGTTTGTTGGTCTTGAACTCGGTGTCCTCCACTTTTGAATGCTGGAATTGCATGCATGCACCATCACTCCTCGTGGTTGTGGTTTCTATCATTTTATGGGTTAGAAAAGTTGTCTTTTGATTCCATGTGACTGGATGTTATTTCACCTTAAAACTTTTTCTTAAAGATATTGCCTCATTTTTTCCTTAAGTTCCAAAATTTACATTGAGAAATTTAAAGTCATTCTGATTTTTTTTTTTTTTTTTTGAGACAGATCTCACTATGTAGCTCTGCTTGGTCTAGAACTTGCTGTGTAGACCAAGCTGGCCTTGAATTCACAGAATCCACCCACCTCTTCCTCCCAGTGCTGGGATTAGTGTGCCCCATCATTCTAGGTTTTAAATCTTTCTGGAAGATTTCAAAATCTTCTCTGTGGATTTCATGATGATGTGCCTTCCATTATTTTGTTCATTTTGGCAGTTTTTTTCAAGGAAACTTACCCTTAAATTCACATTTTTCTTGAATTATTTCTTTTCCATTTTCCTTTTCTGGTCTAATCTGATTCTCTTTTTGTAAAACTCATTATTCAAATATTGGTTCCCAGGCCAGTCCTCTTGTTCTCGGTTTTGGTTTATTTGAGGCAGGGTCTTTTATAGCCCAGACTGGACTTGAACTTACCACGTGGCCGTGAATGACCTGCTTCTTCTGCTTCCATTTCCTGGGGTTAGACATGTGCCATAACACCTTTCTTTAGTTTTTTACATTTTTAATGCTCAAGAAATCCTTTTTTTTTTTTTTTTAAAGATAGGACTCACTAGGCAACTCAGGCTCACTTCAGTGTTGTTACCTTGACCTCAGAAAGATCCACCTGCCTCTGCCTGAGGAGCACTAGGATCAAAGGTGTACATCCCTGCTCCCTACCCTAGCCAGTGTTCTACTTTTGGGGTATACTCCTAGTTTTATTTAGTACATATTTCTTGTGGTGGCAACATTTAACTATGCCTTTAAGAACTACTTAAAAAACAATCTTGCTAAGTGTGTCTTTATGAAGGTGTAGGATTGGAATGAAATTTAGCTTCTATACAGAAATTTTATTATAAACTCCCATGATGCTTCTTTATTAGCTGTGAAACTCATATAATAATCGCATTTCTTTCTCTCCAGATGTCTTTGCAGTGGGGGAAGTTTAACTACATCAGATAAATCCTGTTGGGACTTGGTATTCTGGCTGAGCTTAAATTCATAAGGTTTTATGACCTGTTTGTAGATATTCTTAGCCAGAGGGAGAAGTCATTTTTAGAATAAGAGCTATTTTTAAAAATACAAGTTGTACTTCACCTTCTCTTTCTGGACTGTTGAGAGTGGTTTTTACAGGGAGTCACGTGAGCGCCTGTGGTCGGAGTGCAGTGTGCAGGAAATTGTTCTCTTCTATCACATGCATTCCAGGGATGCAACTCGGGCTGAGAGGCTTAAAAAATATGGGCTACTGCTGGGTGTGGTGGTGCATAATCTTTAAACCAAGCACTTGGGAAGCAGAGACAGGAGGCTCTCTGTAAGTTCAAGGCCAGCCTGGCCTACAAGGTGAATTTCAAAAGAGATGGGGCTACATAGAGAGATCTTCTCTCTAAAACAAAAAACAAAACATGGGGACAGCTTCATGAATTTGTATGTTATCCTTGCACAGGGGCCATGCTAATCTCTATAGCTCCAGTTCTAGTGTATGTGCTGCCAAAGCAAGCGCCATTTCCGGGGTTTAATAATGGAACTCTTGGTAGAGAGTTCTAAGAAATGGATTGAGGTTTTTTTGTTTTTTTTTTGTGTGTGTGCTGTGATTTTTTAAAGTCTGGGTCTCATGTAACTCAGGTTGGTCTTGCGCTCACCGTGTAACCAAGGCTGTCTTTGAACCCTGGCCCTTCTGCCTCTTTTGCCTAAGTGTTGGTATTATAGGTGTGTGCTGCCATGCCTGGCTTTGTTTTAGTAAATGGCCGAATGGAGGTTTGTTTTAACCCTTTGTATCCCCAACCTGAGAAAAGTTTAGGGATCTGTTGTGCTGATGTTACTGCCAGGATCAGAAGAATAAACCCACCTGACTATACAGAACTGACCCTTGTGGGAGCTGAGTCCTGTTTTGGTGGCTTTTGATCTTTACCGCGAGGTAAATGAAGTGTAATGCATTAGCTCTGCTTACCCAGTGCATAACAATGGATTGGTTCTTACAGGTTTAAGAGATCTAGCGTTTATTTACTACTCTTTTGTGTTTCTCTGCTGAGGTCTTGATGGGTAGCGTGGGTTGGCTTCACACTCTGGTCCTTCTTCCTCAGCCTCACCCAGTGTTCCAGTTATAGGCATGCCCAGCCAGCTTTTTTTTTTTTTTTTAGAAAATTGAACTTTATTTAAGCAGTTGAAAAAATTCTGTAGTGTGTACTCAACAAATATTCTTGCTGATGATAGGCATCTCCAAGTTCAACTCCAGCGCGGTCGATGAATGCTAGTGTAGAACCTTGTCTGTCGTACCAAGAGCCTAGCCAGGTGGAGATCTGACTTAGGCACAGCCCAGACTGTTAAGACTGGAAGAGTATGAAGAACAGCCGTTGATCCTCAAGTCTGCTCAAGCCCAGAAAGAAAGGAGGGAGCCAGGACATTCCTAGTGGAAATGGCTTAGGGTATGCCTTGTCATACGGGGTGCCCTGACGTTTGGTATGATTTGGGGAGCCAGGAAAGCCCATGTTACTCCACCTTACCACAGTCCCCAGCATGTATAATTGCTGAGACGTCTGGCCCACCCGTGCGCCTTCAGAACACTGTCACTTCCAGTCCCTCTTCTGCAGTGACTTGTTTGCACACAGAAGATCCTGCTTCTTTGAATGAATATCCCCAGCTGGAAGACAGGAAGAGATTCAGGAGCCAAGACCTTGTGGGGAAGATTGCAGCAAGGTGTGGCAGAGCTTAAAGAAAGGGAGCTAAGATGTGGCATTGCTTTTATAGTTTTGCTTAAACCTGCTAGGAAAGGGCTTGAAGTCACCCCTCTGTTTGACAGTCGCTCACACCAGAGCCAGAATGTCAGTAGTGACACACCTGTGGGGTGCTGGGGCCGCTTCACGGATTCATGTTGTTTTTTGAGCCATCTCATTACCTATATCCACTGGACTTTGACATGTGAGACTGTTTCTTTCATGATTTTTTTTTTCCTTTTTCTTTTCTCTCATACAATACATCCCAAACACAGCCTCCATTCCCTCCACCCCACTCCTGTCTTCTCCCCAGACTCACTCCTCCTTAGCTTCATTTCAGAAAAGAACAGGCCTCCCAGGATATCAATCAAACATGGCATAACGAGAGTTAAATAAGACTGGGCACAAACCCTCATATCATGGCTGGATGAGGCAACCCAGTAGGAAGAAAAGGGTCCTGAGCGCAGACAAGAGTCAGAGAGGACTCTCCCGTTTTCAGGAGTCCCACAACATCCCAGGCTAAACAAGCACAGCCTGTTTGCTGAGGGCCTAGCCCAGACCCACACAGGCTCTGTGAGCCCCATGAGCCCTGCTTAGTTGATTCTGTGGGTCTTCAAATACTTTTCCAACTTTATTATTATTATTCATTCGCTGC
>JAQHUG010000103.1:4901127-4911820 GCA_028555095.1 Dicrostonyx torquatus | reverse complement strand
CTCGTTTTCTTGAAGTACCCTGTCATTGCCCAAGTTGGCCTTGACCTTGTAGAACTTCTGCTTCTGCTCACCCTTCCCTTGGGGTTATAGTTGAATTCCATCATGCATGACAAAACTGTCTTTAAAAGTGTCATCTAAATTCCCCCTCTCCCTCCCCAAGGTGTGGAATATCATCACTGGAAGAATAGAAAAAGACTTTCTTTGCCACCAGGGTGCGGTGCTTTCTTGTGACGTTTCTTCTGACTCCGCCAGGTTCTCATCTACCTCTGCCGACAAGACTGCTAAGGTCGGTCAGCCGCTTGAACGTCTGCATAGAAAACTTGCAGTGTTGATTGTGTGGATAAGGCAGGAGAGGGACAGGTTCTGTTCACGTATCTGTATCATATGTATTAAGAATTTATTCATTTATTGTTTTGTGTGTGCATGTGGCAGAGAGAGGGAGAGAAGGAGCCTGCATGAGTCATAATGTACATGTGTAGGTCAGAGGACAGCTGTTAGGAGTGGGCCCTTTCCTTCCACCTTGCTGAGGCAGGGTCTTATTTCTGCTTTTGCTGTGCTGTGCACTCCAGAGCCAGGAGCTTCCAGAGTTTCCAGCTTCCACCCTGCCATAGGAATGCTGGACCTACAGATGCAGGTTGCTGCAGCCAGCCTTTTCCTTGAAGGTGGGTGTTTGGGCTGGTGAGGCCAGTGCACTGGCTGAGTCATCTCCTGATGACATCCGTCCCATATTTAGGGCATGCAGTGCCAGGAATTCACTCCTGTAGTCTCGCTTGATCTTCACGTCAAAGTCGTTGTTCCAATCTGCACACATAGAAGCTAAAGGATCGAGGTCACAGCTTTGGGAGAATGCCTATTAGCAGTCATTTGGCATTGGATAGATTATTTAATAGTTCTGATTCTTAATTTCTCAGATTCTTAATTTCTTAATTCTTAAAGTATTAAGAAAAAGAAAAACGATTTTTTGTTTATAACTAATCAGACTGTCTGCTGTATGTTACGTTTAGTAAGGTATTTGGAAGGGGTGTGAGCAGACAGCTTGTATTCACTTAGTGTGAGTGGATACTTTTGACATTGAGTTGTGCTTCCAGCTGGGGACTCTCAGCACTCCATTCCCTTCTCTTTCCTCCATCTTTGTTAATGACGTCATCATCCAGCTGTCTTTGTGCTGTTGTTCGTTGCTGAGCGTTTTAGTTCCATCTGCTTTTCCTTCCGTGTTGACTGGTGGGCGACCTCCTGGGCAGCTGCTTCACTTCCTGCTACCACCTAGGGTCTGTGATCCACCTGTCTGTGCTGGTTTCCAGGCGAGCTCTTTGACCATCGCCCCCTTTCTTTCCTGTGTCTGTGTACACATCACTTTAGACCTGCACTTCCTGATGGCTCTTCAGCGAAGCCTTCTCTGACTCTCAGGCAGCATTAACTGCCCTCCCTTCAGAGTTTCCTGGGTGGTTTTTGAAGCGTTTCAGTTGTTCCCAAGTGCCCCTGATAAACTGTAAACGTCAAGGAAAGGGACTGTGTCTGCTTCGTCTCACTCCACAAGTTCTTAGTTGGTAGTGCCTGACACATGGCAGTTTTCAGTGGTCCTGGCTCAGTGGTCAGAACAGAATCACAGAGCGAGCATGGGAGGGAAGGGCATTGTCCCCATTTTACAAGTGCAGAAACTGAAGCTAGAGGAGCTGTGAGTTACCGTAGGAGCGTGCACTGTCTGCCTCACCCTGGGAACTGTTCTGAACTGACTCTCTGTTCTATGTGTGAGCATTAGTACAAAGAGAGGTGGCTCAGGTTCTTGAGCAATCAATTAAAGAGGAGCCCCAGGAACTTGACAAGGTGGCAGGTTGGATCTGGGCATCTTGTGAACGCTTATGCAGCACAAATGTTCTAACTTGCATGCAGTTGACTTTGGCTGTGTAGCTCTGAGGACAGGCCTTGTAGGTGTTGGAAGACTGTGCTTACCATTCCTAATTGCCTTCCAGGTCTGGAGTTTTGAACTGCTTTCCCCTCTCCATGAGCTGGAGGGTCACACTGGCTGTGTTCGCTGCTCTGCCTTCTCTCTGGATGGCATCCTGTTGGCAACTGGAGATGACAACGGAGAAATCAGGGTAGGGTGTGCTGACCACGATAGCATCTCTCCTTTAGCTCGGGCTGGCATTCTTCCCACACTGAGGTTGTTTGTTTGATGGTTTTTTTTTGAGATTCTTGTAGTATATCTTAGACCTGAATTCACTGTTTAACCGTGCCTGACTCCAGGTCTTCCTGTTTTAGCCTTCTAAGTCCTGGAATCACAGCAGTTCACACTGGACAGGAATGCACAGGTCCTGGGGTTTTGGTTACATGGAGCATTCTTTGCTCCGTTTCTGTGGACACCATATTCTTAGGCACCTTCACAGCAGGAAAGAACATTTCAGAGTTAGATAAATCAGGTGGCATGTTGGCACACACCTTTAATCTCAACACTCAGAAGTCAGAGACAGGGGCATCTCAATTTGAAGCCAGGCTGATCTGTATAAAATGAGCTCCAGGCCAGCTAGGACCTGTCTCAAAAAAGAAACAAAACTAAAAGTAAGTGTTACACAGACGTTTTCTACATAGGTGAATAGATATCTGTGGTTGTTCTCTGATGTTAGTTTGTGAAAGATTTGTATTTTTAGTGTTAGCTAAAGATTCTTTTAGTGACAGAATTTAGGGAAACTAATTTTGTAAATCATTGGTTCATGCATGAATTTCAAATTCTGCTCTTCTCATTGCTCAAAGTAGAGATCTTTTTAGACCCCTACCCATTAGTCAGTGTTTTTCTGGGGTTTGTTGTGGTCCTTGTTGGGCTGTCTTTGTTAATGCAGGTGTCCTGAGGCTCACATTTCTGTCGCGGAGAAATGAGCAGCCAGTTTTATCACCTTGAACCTGTGAAGGTGCACATGTAATGTAGACTGTGTCAGCATCACCTAGAAAACAGTTTTCTGAGAACCAGGACGCGCTGTTCTTTTGTGTCTGTGGAAAGAAAGGCTAGTGTTGAAAGTATTGCGTGCTAGAAGGTCAGAAACCATGGAAAAGCAACCCAGACTACTTGGGGTGTTCGAAGAATTGTGCAGAAAGTGAAAAGCTTGAGCACTGGGGCAGCTGCCTTGACAACTACTTTTTTTTTTTTTTTTTTTAAAACTTCTTATTTTCTTATGTGTATGGGAGTTTGTCTATGTATCACATACAACCTGATGACTGACGGGGTCAAGAGAGGCTGTCTGATCCCCTGTCACCCACCGGGAGTTACAGGTGGTTATAGGCTGTCATGTGGGTGCTGGGAATTGAACCTGGATCCTCTGGAAGAGTAGCCCATGGTTTTTGCTGAGCCATTTCTGCAGCCTTGGAACCAGTAATTTTGAGGAAAATGTCTTTATTTCTGTGGTGTTTTTGTTTGTTTGCTTTCAAGAAGCGGCATTAGCACTCAGGAGGGTTCAGTGTAATGCAAAGGAGCCAGGGGGTTTGGGTTTGCAGGGCTAGAGCATCTGCCAGGGGGTTTGGATTTGCAGGGCTAGAGCATCTACCAGGCCTTTCAGGAATGTCACGATTCCTCTGCTTCCATCTGTCTCATCCACACATTGTGTAGAATTTCAATGATAAACACCTCCTTTAATTTTTTAGTTTTTGGATACAGAGTCTCATCATGTTGCCCTGGCTTTGAACTCAAAATCTTCTTTCTTCAGCCTCCTGAGCAGCTAGAATTAGAGATGTGTGCACCTTGCCTGCTTTTCTCTCCTCATTCCTTGGAAATTGATAGCATTCTGATCCATAATGCTATTCCTTTTGCTGTTAAACAAAGATCTGCAGATATATCACAGATGATTTGTATGTATACATTGAAATTGGTAAACCTTCAGGGTCACCCTACTAATGAATCATGTATCATGTTTATGCAGATATGGAATGTCTCAGATGGCCAGCTTCTTCATTTGTGTGCTCCGATTTCAGTAGAGGAAGGAACTGCAACCCATGGAGGCTGGGTGACCGACCTTTGCTTCTCTCCCGACAGCAAAATGCTTGTCTCTGCTGGAGGATATCTTAAGGTAAGCGTTGCTCGAGGATGTGTGAGGAAAGAGCAGCCTGCGTCACACGGAAGTGGACTTCACTCAGTGCTCTTCAGCTGGGTCTCCTGTAGCCAGCAGAGTAGGGGAGGCAGTTGTGAGACAGCAGCTCTGCAGTGGTGGCTGACATCTGGAAGGCTGCTCTCCCCGGGTCTCTCAGCATCTTTCTGAGCCTACGTGACCCAGCTTCATCTCCTGTGGCACACAGCAGTAAATTTGCTTTCAAGAAGAGGCATTGGCACTCAGGAGGGTTCAGTGTTTGTTTGGAATTATTTGAAAAATGAAATTGTCTTTCTTGATAATAATAGTAGCGGCATGTCATTTGTTCTCTATAGATTTTGGGTTCTGCTAGCACACTAGTCAGTTTTGTGATGGCCAAGTTTTACTCCCTTTGGGTTATAGATGAGCAAGACTGATTCTCGTGGAGTTCATCACCTTCTGAAACTCAAGGGCCAGTGCCCCTTCTGCTGTCTCTAACAAGTTGACTTGTGCATACTCAGTAGTGACTATTGGGGCCAGGGCTTAGGCATATTATAGGGTTCTGATGTCATTTATTATCTCATGTATCCATTCAGTCAGACTGTATTTAAGGCTTGTCCTTTCCCAGTGCTGGCTAATGTTCCATACAGGAAGGAAATGGAAAATAAAGTTCCTAAAGCGTAGGAGGGGCCTGAGAGAAGTTTGCAGAGAGTAAGTGGAGATAGAAAGGAGAGGGATGGACAGGTGGTTGGGGAAGGGAGGAAGAGGATGGCGCACATTATGCTGACCTCGGGCATTCTGTAAGCTTTGTCGTTGACAAGTGATCTCACAAGATTTTGTGAGGCTGTTGATCCTTCCTTGAAACAGCCAAGAGAGGATGATCTTATTACCTCACAGTACAGATGTTGAGATGTGTTTGGATGAAGCCTTTGGTTATAAGGTTCACAGATTGCAATGTCACTCAGCATAAACATCTGGCTTATAAAGATGAGGGGATTTTTTTCAATTTGTGCAAGGTACCTCTGCAGCCTGCGTTCGAAATGGCCTCCTAATGCGGTGTTAATAGGCACCTTTTGGGGCATCCTTCCTTTCAGTCGTCATTTACTCCTGGGCTATTAATGCTGCTTGCCCTTCTCTAGTGTGAAGGTAAATAACTGAGCTCTGAGGATGTGCTCAGAGGAGAGATGTTGTGTCTCTGTGTTGGAAGCTGAGATTCTAAACCTCTGGGCTCCCTGGAACGACTCTGCATAACCATGTCTGGCTTTTAGGGTATGAGGATCATTGAGCAGCCCTGACATAAGGCAGAAGGCCGGATCTGCTGCTGTACTGTAGAGGTTCTGTCTCGAGGCCAGAAGAAGCTATGCCTGTCTGTGTAGTCTATGTATTGACAATCATGACAATCAGCCTTATGTTTGATTACTAGCATAGTTAAACTAATTATGTTACAACCCAGCCTGCATCTACCCAGCATGTTAATGAGACCATCCAAAGGCACAGAACAAATTAGGACTAAGAAGAAACAGCTGCTAGAGTGGCCAAGAAATTAGGCATTTTGGGTCTGTTTACCTTAAAATCTGAGCAGTGTAAATTGAGTGCCAGTAAGATACTAGGTGTCTAGTAGCTAAAATGTTCTTACCTTTCAAAATTATTATAAATGAAAACATAATATCACTTAGCTTCCACTGGGCCATGGTGCCACAGAAAACAGACTGCTGGAATGACGAGTTCATATGAATTCCTACACTGAAGGCCAAGGCTGGTGTAAAATGTGGAGCATAGGGTCATAAATCATAAATGAAGGCGTAGTCTACTCAGAAGAGTACTGTTATAACTGGGGACAGACTGTGACTTTTCACAAGACTGCTCTCTCTGTTTGCCCTGGTTTTGTCTGTAAGATGCTGTAATGTTAATATGCGCCATAGTGCAGATATTATATATCTTTCGTTGCTATGCATATTCAGGCTTGTTGCACTATCAGCATCAGATCGTCATGTTTATTAAAATTGACAGATTTGACCCGATATATCCTCACCTAAAGTGCATTGCTGGCATGAGGATCAGGCTTGCTGTCGCATGTTTTGTGTGTTTGGATAAACCTCTAATGGCCTGTGTCTACAACTATCGAGTCCTATTGACTAATTCACTACCCTGAAAATCCTGAGCTTGCTGCTGTGAAATCTTGTATTTCCAATCCATATTGAACCAGTGGCTGCTGTAAAGTCCGTTTATTGATGTGGGAGACGGTCAGATGGATGGACGGACACTACATTTGGAAGTCAGAAAATGTTCCTCCTCTGCTGTCTATTCCCACTGTCCTCCGAGTCTTGAGTCTCTCAGGAACTCAGTTTCTCATTTTTAAAGTGAGGCTGGTGGGTGCACTGTCTGAGCCCTAGTCACTGGAAACATGGCCTTTTGGGCTGGACTGTGTTCTTGTGCTCTTGGTTATGGCACTATTTTGGGAAGTATGTGCTGCTTTAGTGAGCTTTACCAAGCCCTGTGACCTACACATTTACCAGGTCCTACTACCAAAAGTAAATACTCAAGCCTGTCCCATGGCAAGGCTGAGGGTTAGGCTCTGTCCTGAGCACATGGGCGAGAAAATTGTTGTTTGTGTGGCGCTCGGGCTCCTGACACACTGTAGGCCTTTTGAAAGCATGTTCATGTGCAATGTCTCCTGCCCTCAGTTTAGCTCTGAAATAGGATAGTAAGTTTTGTGAACACCGTTTGGTAAGGATAGTGTTAGACTCTTCGTGAATTTGGTGCTGGAGAGGAGAGGGAAGGATGTGGTTAGAGCACTTCCTTTGGAGGCGATTGGTATAGGTTATCACATAGCAGCGTGCATCACCCTGGGTGAAAAGGGCTCTCTAGGAAGACTGCTCTCTCTCCTCGTCTGTACTGTGAGCAGTTGGGGTGTATATCTGTTGGGGTACAGTCCGTGGCTCTAGAAGGGTGTCTTAGTGTAGAGAAGCAGTCATACGCCCATCCCTTGGAGAAGATGTGCAGACAGCCCCAACCCTTCCCAACATACTCTGAGTTACCAGTTCTCTAGTGGCCGTTGCTTCTTCTCGAAGGCCTTGCAGTGGCAGTGGGTGCAGACACGGCTGTGAGGCCATCACCAAGGCTGACCATCCTGCTCATTGCGTGGCTTAGGTAGGAGTCCTTGGGTAAAGGAGCTGGTTGGCACTGCACATTGCCATGTAGTGCATTACCAATCTAATGCAGGTTTTCTTTTTCTCTGAACAGTGGTGGAATGTTGTCACTGGGGAGTCCTCACAGACCTTCTACACGAATGGAACAAACCTCAAGAAAATACATGTGTCCCCTGACTTCCGCACATATGTGACTGTTGATAACCTTGGTATTTTATACATTTTACAGGTTCTAGAGTAAGATGCCTAAGCATTAATGCAGTTCAGCTCCTTAATTTTGAATTGGAAGAGAACTGATACTCAGTATACCAACATTTTATAATGCTGTGAATTGTATTGTGCTCACTACGAAAGTGTTTGTGGCTGGCTGAGTAATGTTAGTTTAGCCGTGTCCACAAATGAGCACACTTTTACTCTAGGTTTTTTATCATCATCATTGTTATTAACAGTTTGTTCTTAGCATGGAAATGAAATGTAAATATGTACCTTGTCACACCATTGGTAAACGTCTTCCTTGATGCATTCAAATTGGTTGGCATAATTAATGAGAACCATTTGAAGGAATTGTGTTGATGCTGTCATTCACTATGCAGGCTGTGCTGCAAGGTAATGGTGGTCGGTTTCTGAGCCACACTTACCCCAGGGGTATGGCTTTCCAAACACAATCATGTTGCTTATTTGCACTCTTTAAATTTGCTTTAAAATATGTGTCGTTGTGCACAGTCTGCAGCGCTTGTTTTGATAACTCGGTGACTGCTGTGTTTCAACAGGTCTTTCTGTGAGCTAGAGTCTTACGTTACAGAGAGGTCTCTGTAGCCAGTGACAGCCCTGTGTGTAGCTGGACTCTGGTTGTCATTGTCTGAATTGGGCACCACCCTGCACACTCTCTTTTGTTTTTAAAGATGGGGTTTCTCTGTGTAGTCCCAGCTGTCCTGGAACTCACTCCATAGATCAGGCTGGCCTCGACACACAGAGATCTGCCTGCCTCTGCCTCTCAAGTGCAGGGACTAAAGGTGTGCGCCACCACGTCTGGTCTGTTTTTTACTTTTTGCCTGATCTGTCCTAACCCTCTGTTCCATACTTAGCTGTCAGTAAGTCAATGAAATGTGAAATAGTAAAACATACTTCTCCTTTAATCTGTTTACTTCTGGGCCAATGTCCTTATCAGTGCTATTCTCTTTATGACTTTCTGGAGTTCATGGTTTCTGTGCAGTTCCACAGAACTCCCCGAGACGCTGGAAGAGGATGGCTTTCTCCTCCTTGCTTCCTGTTCCCTGCATCCCCCGACCCCAGCACCCATTTCCCTGGGAAATGAGGGTTCATTGTATTGCACAGCGATTGTATTATGCAGGTTCCTGTGGTCCTCCTGCACCACACTCCTAAGTAGCCTAATAGTTTTGTTTTTAACTTCCTTTTAGGATCTTTACTTGAAGCTTAAATCTGATCACTTTCCCCAGAAATATTATTAAGGACAATAGAGATAAATCGGTAATAGATATAGTTTTTGGGTTTGTGGTTTTTTGTTTTTGTTTTTTCAAGACAGGATTTCTCTGTGTAACAGCCCTAGCTGTCCTAGAACTCGCTCTATAGACCAGACTAGCCTTGAATTCACAGAGATCCACCTGCCTCTGCATCCCTAGTGCTGAAATTAAAGGCGTGTGCCACCACCGCCCAGCAGCAATAGATGTAGTTTTCATATAAAATACAAAATCAAATATCTTATTTTGCAATAGGAATTAGTGAGCACTAGTATTAATAGTGGGTAGTCAGTGAAGCTGTTCCTGTTGTCAGTTCTTATTACTAGATATGGTGTGGGCAGAGGGACAAACCCACTCATGCATTTTAGTTTCTATTTCTTTATGGTGCCTAAGATTGAAATCAGGGCCTCGAACACGCTAGCCAAGCACTCCACAGTGCCCTGGGCTCCGTGTGGCATTTCAGGAGCTGTGATGCGAGTGGACAGAAGCTTGGACGTTTCTTTTTTGACCTTTTTTGGTTGAGAAACTAGTTTACACTTACTGTGATTTAAGCACATGTGATAAGTGAAGATGAAAATATTTATAAATATAAGTATCTGAATAGTTGTCTTGCTTAGAACTTGGTGAGAATGAGCCAACTGCTTCTCAGACAGCGTTAGTGGCTCATCTGTTCTGCAGCTGGGCATGAAATAGTAAACACAGTTTTTAAAAAGCCTTGATCTTTGTCTTAAAGTGGAGAGGAAGACAGTAACACAAGGAAGGAGATGGCTTATACCGCAGCTCTCGGGGCTGGCGGAAAAGGCTTGGCTTGCAGCCCACGGATGAGCGCTTTGAGCCCTTTCTTGGCTATCCTTTCTATGTGAAAAAAAGCAGAACATTGCCTTTTGTATATGTGAAGATGGTTTGTATCATGTGTTCTATGTGCTTTGAAGACTTTTTGTATTTATAATTTACATGTGTTATTTTTTTTGCCTTGGAATACTGTTTAAACAAATTTTAAAGATAAAGATAAATAAAATTTCTGATTTTTTTGAAAAAAAAATTTGGTTTCAAACTCGTTGCTTGCCTTTTTTTTCTATTGCTAGGAGATTGATAAAACAGCCTTCAGGGGTGGCCTGGGGAGGCGGGCTCAGTCATCGCAAATATGAGGAGTGGAGTTTGTTTTCGCACCCACACAGAAAAGCCTATGATGTCTATGATTTCAGCCCCAGGAAGGCAGAGGCAGAGGATCCCGACGGTTCGCTGGCCAGCCAGTGTAGCTGACTTGAACTCCAGGTAGACAGAGACACAACCCTTCCCAAAAATAAGGTAGAAAGCAATCAAGTGCAACACCTGATATTGGCCTCGGGCTTCGACACACGTGGACATACCTCCATGTGCATATGCACACGCACACACACGCACACACACACACACACACACACACACACACACGCACGCACCCTCCTGCTTGGTGGCCATGAATGGCTTTAGCTTGTGCTTTTCTTGAAATGTCCCTATTTGTCAATTTTAAAAGACGGCTTTGCTGGATATAGCAGTTTTGGTTGGAGGTATTCTTGTTTCATGCTAGCTTGGCTTTCCAGGGTTTTGTTGATTTGGTTCCCTGTGTGAACCGTTTTCTCTCTCAGCATTTGTATCCTTTCTTCGTTCTTTTAGCCCCTTAATGTGGTGTGGAGAGGTTATTCTGCGGTCATTAGAGTTCTGAATGCCTCTTGTGCTCGAATGTTACCTCTTTCCATAGATTCAGGGAATTTTCTATATACAAAATGTATATCTTACTGAAATATTTTGTTTCCTTTTAATCTCAACTTCTACTCTGTCTTCTTAGGTTGGTCTCTTGGTCATTCCAGATTTCTTGGAAATTGTGGTCATATTTATTATTAGTAGTAGTATTGTGTATATCCATTGCACACAATACTGTGTTATGTAGGGACATTTTGATATAAATATATGCTGTGTTGAGCACATTCCCTCCAGTCCCTTACCCCTACCCTTACCATTCCTGTCCTCTCAGGTT
>JAQHUG010000103.1:4859050-4890607 GCA_028555095.1 Dicrostonyx torquatus | reverse complement strand
AGTGGGCATGCGCCTTTGAGAAATGTGGAGAAATCAATCTCTCAAATGTCAGGAAATAGTTGATGTAGCTCCTTCCTGGGGCTGTCTCAACTTTTCCTCAGGGCTGCCTTATGGCCTCTCAGGGTGGAGAGTAGCACGCACTGTCCCTGTGGGGCCAGCCTGATTGAGTCATGGAGACCGCAGAGGACAGCTGTCTTGGGTACTGGATGTGGACCGCTTCAAGAGTGTTGATTACCACATGTGAGCTGACTTTGAGCCTGACTTGTCTCAGCTCCTCTACCAGGTCAGAAGTAAGACAATGTAGAGGGCCTCTCTGTGGGTACAGAGAGGTGCTGGGTGGGGACTGGGTCACAGGTCCTGCTCTGCTTGGGGACTTTTTGTTGTTGTTCTGGGAAGCAGGCTCTGTTCCTGGGGACAACCATAGGGAATGTTTGTGAGACCAAGGGGACTTGTGGGAACCAGGACTGTAGGCGGGCTGGCTGAGGAGAGGCTGCTGGTCTACGCTGGCTGGTCCTGGTTTCTATTAAGACAGTGTTTATCACCATCCAATTGCTTCGCTAGGAAATGAATGGCCAGTCGACAAGCAGAACTTAGAGATGTAATGTCAGTAAAGAGGCTTTATTCATATATATTTCTGAACACAGACATTACATCCTAGCTCACTGGAAGCCAGACGACTCCTCAGATTTTCAATTCTTTTTAGGAATAGGAGAAACATTACTTGGGGTCCAAGTGCAAATTTTCACTGATTTTCAAGTGTAGCCATACACCCTTTAAGCTTGAACTTTTATTCCATCTTATCCAAACATCAGATAGGCTGGCGACATTCCCAAGCAGGCCAGCTTGAGGAAAACCACGTTCATCATTTATTAACAGGCTGAGCATAATTTTCATATGGTCCAGTCATTCAGATTTATTACAGAACACCATTTAATAAGAAAAACATTAAATGGATCAGTTGAATTCAAGTCCTTCTGTAAAGGGAGCGGTTAAATTCTCTTTTGATTAATGTTAGCATTTAAGTGCTGTCACTTTTACCTTCTGGTTACTGAATTTATCAAATATCAGGTTTTTCTTAAATTAAAAAAAAATCAGCTACACATCCCATCTCCCATGCCTGAGCTGGCTTTTCTGCCCCAGGCAATGCCCCTTTCATTCCCTGCCCTGCTCTGGTCACGGCTGCTCTTGGGTCCCGACCTTCAGTGGGTTTGTGTCATGCAGGTGGAGGGGTGAAGAATGGACAGGGGGATCAGGGTCACCCCTGCCTTCCTTCCTGAGGGTCACTACAACTGTGTGTCCCCCCCAGTCTGGAGGTGCTAACCCTGCCACAGAGCTTTCTCTGTCCTTATGGCCCCTTCAAGTGGCACCAGCACAAGGAGACTATCCCATCACACCGCTGTGCAAGCCATATCTTTGGATTATCTTTGAATTCCTCCTGACGGGAGCGTGCCATGTACTTCATGCTGGACCCACCATGGACACAAAGACACACATGTGATGACCAGAGATGATCTGTAGGAGGACTGGAGAAAAGACGAGGTCATAAAGGAGCAAACTAGCCCAGTGGAAGCCTCAGTGGAAACTCCCAGCCTGCAGCCTCCTTCAGGACAGGCGTGTCCCAGGGTCCCTTTCAGCTTGGCTTTCCCTAGTTTAGCTCTCTTGGGTTCAAAGCTCCAGGTCTCTGCATGACAGGCCGAGAACACCCTAAGACTGCTTTGGGTTTCCAAGGGTCGCAGTCATGGGCTGGGCAGTGGGTGACCTGAAGGTCCGAGCACATGCAGCGTGGTGATTACTGACCTTAGGATCAGCGTGACTCTGACTGGCTCATCACCCACTTTACAGCAGGGGCATAGGTTTTAGGTAAAAAATTTAAAGGTCTAGTGGATGTATAGGATGTATAGTGGATCCTTTCCCAAGCAAGCCACCTATGCTGTGCTTGATAAGCTGTCCATCCTCGGGGTGGTGGAGTCCCCACCGTCTTAGAAATGTCTGTCTTAACCAATCTCCCCTTATCTGCCACTTTTAAGTGTTGGCTTATGGCTGAAATTCAGGCTCCAGAAGATAGTGTTCCTTTTTTCAGACTGTGTGAATTTGGAAATGAGCAAGTTTTTCTCAGTGATGTTGCCAATTGTAAAAAAAAAAAAAAACAAAAAAAAAAAACTTTTATCTGTGGCTGCTCAGAGGGCGGGGCCTTTCCCCCTCCTCAGTAGGAGTGTGTTGTGGGGGTGCTCACAGAACGATGCCAAGCACCAGTCTCTGTACTTCTGTTTTATTTTGTGTGCTTTTTTTTTTTAAAATAGGATATAAATAATGACAAAAATTACAAAATTTATAACTGGAAGCCCAAGCTTATTTACACACACGCATGTGTTTCGGCAAAGCCACAGGCTGCTTCGCGCCTGTACAAGTTCCTTTTGGTACCATATTTTAGTGTTATTTTCCTCTCGGTTTACTACATACATATCAACAGTGAATAGGCAAAATATATACAAGGAACTACTCAGTTCAAGTAATTTAATATTGTATTAAAATTCTCCGACACTGAACTAAAACCATATACATTTGTCAGTGGAAATGAAATTTAGTTTTTTTTTCAAAACTCACCAACTGATGAATGTGATAATCTCAGGTTTAAAATAATATTGGTTAATAAAAAAACATTAAGACAAGTTCACAATTTATCAGTATCGCTATAATGAACTTCAAAATGAGTCACAATATGATCGGTTAGAACAATATACATTAAAATGTTATTTTTCTATAATGATATTGGTACTGTTTATATAATTTGATTCTACAGAAATATACATTATGATATCATACAAATACTCCACAGAGACATTAAAAAATTAAAATACCTTAAAGAAACGTAAGTAAATTTATTTAATCAAATAGTAAGCAAACATTTTTTAATCTTTTTCAAGAAAAGTCTTTATTACTTTGGAATTTCTTCTTTTTTTGTGTTATTTTTTTTTCTAGAAAAAAATTTGCAATAGAATTTTATTAACACCATTCTCAAACAAGGTTTCCATGACAGAAATCTTGACAGCAGGAGCCCTAGATTATATATATATTTTTTTGTTAAACATGTTCTTTAAAACACTTCGAAGGTTTAAAAAAAAAAATCCCTAAAAACCACTCGTGCGGACTATGGCTGCGTCAGCACTTCGGGTCACCCCGAGTGGGCGCCAGCCAGATCTCCTGCCTTTGGGACAGCGTCAGAGGTTGTCACAACTGAGCTGATCCTCCTGCAGTAGAGAACCAGAAACATCCCGCACAGCAAGCGCAGTCTTATGAATGCATTAATGAAACATTCTTTTAATAAAAATATTTAATACAAGACACATTTTTTTCTGTGCATAATAAATTCCTCTGTTTTAAATCACTTTTAAATTTTTGAATCATTCAATAAAGGTTTCCTTTATCTGACATAGTCGATTACATATAAAATCCACAAATATAGAAATCGGGAGACGGAATTTCCTGGCAATCGTGAGGGTGGCTTCGTCTTTTTGCATGAGACTGCACTCGGTGATAACAATGATTTTACAGATGCGTTTGTGGGGGGCGCTAGTACTGTCCTGACTTTCCCTTCAAAACGGCTGACGGTGAAAACTTAAACCCCAAGATGTTTGTAGACTTTTAGGCAGTACTGGAGACCCCCTCCATCACTTTTAAAAAGATTTTCTCCCCAACTAAAGCAAAGCAAGTACGGGGCAATCAAGCAGTACCTCGGAGGCGGTGGTAACGGAGTTGGGGTGCCCCGTGCAGCCCCCCCTAAGCCCCGCGCCTCTAGGGGCGACAAAGTCTCGCTGGCAGAAAGCTCCCTAGGGATGGCGGGCGGCCTTTCCGCCCGTGACGAGGCCACGCGAGCTGAGCAGTCTTCCTCCCGGGCGGGTGGACACGGATGCGCGAAGGAAAGCCTGCTGCGGGGACTGCTTGGCGAGCAAGGCACCGCGAGGACGGGGCGGCGAGTATCAGAAAATCGTGGTTTCATACTTGGTATTAATGGCCCTCTTGGCTTCTTGCCCCGGCTCCACAATCCACGGCAGATTGGCCAGAGTCTTTTGCTCAGAAGGGTCCATCTGCTTTAAAACAGAAAGGCTGATGCCCGTTATCCGGCAGCTGGGCGGCGGCGCGGCCGCGGGGGCGCCGCTGGAACCCCACCTCGGGCCCCGCGCGCCCAGCCGCGCAGCGGGGCGGACCTGGCGTTCGCGCTTTCGCACCTGCACTGCACAGCGACTCTGCAGGAGCCTGCAAGGGTGAGGCGAGTGAGACCCGGCCCCGCCCCCCAGGGCTCAGGCAGCGGGTGAGCAGTGGTGGTTCCCACCCTCCAGCGGGGTCCCTAAAGAACCCTAAATCTTCAGGAGGACCCTGCGGGTGCCTGCTGCCTTTCTGCCGTGCCAACCTGAAGCTGGACCTTGGCCACCCGTCATCGTGCAAAGCCTCTCCTCTCCCTGCTGCTGGACCTCGGGCGCCCATCATCCCGCAAGGCCTCTCTTCTCTCCGTTGGCTCTTAGCCAGGATGGTCCAGGTCTTGACTCCAACAGCCCTTCCTCTCCTAGAAGCCATACCTGCCACACCCTCTACAAAATTGCACAACGGCTTTTCTGCTTCCCCCTTCTGCTCTCTTACTGACACATATGCCAGCTGGCTTCCTGTCCTCCTTCCTCTCCACAATGGCTGCCCACCAGGGTGGGGTTTTATGTTCCCTTGATTGCTGTGTTCTTCAAACCTGGCTAAGCCCCTGGCAGCCCAATGCGAAGCAGGGATATAGTAAATACTTGTACAGTCAATAAATCCTGTTAAGACAATGAGTGGGCTGCCAGGATAAGAGGAGGTACTGGGGTGGACAGAAGGCAGGCACAGATCCCTGGGGGAGATGGATTGTGAGGTTGGGCCCTGACCTCAACTGTCCTTGTCCTTTACATAAGGCCAAGCAGGCCATTCCCGGGGCAGTAGCTAAGGTCTCTCATCCTCTGGCCATTGACTTTGTAAATTGGGCCAAGGAATTTCTGGAAGGCATGCTTGGCCTTCCTCTACCAGCTCTTCAGCCTGCTGGAGGCTGCAGGGTTTTGTCTGTGCCTGTCCGCCTATCGGGCTACCTTCTGCTGCGTCTCTACTGTGTCCCCATAGCTGGAGGGAAGGGCTTCACAGGCTTGGGAGCACTCTTTCCTAACAGTAAACAGCCGGAGCTGAGGAAGTGGGAACACTGAAGCCTGGCGAGGGACTGGAACCAGAGCCAGGTAAAGCCATTAGCCTTAGTCACTGTGTCTTTTCCCGTTTCCCAGAGAGGGCGTCTAGATGAATATTCTATGAGCCCTTATGGCAAGAAGCTCTGTGCGCAGCTGGAAGAAGTCTAGGCGGACCACGGTGAAGCTGGGTCCCCGCAGTGAACAGACTTACCCAGCCCACACGAGAAGGAATATAGTAGTCTAAGTGACAACCCCCCAAGCATGCTGTATGTTCCTGGACACCCAGAAACCTAATCGGACTCAGAGACACATTTGTTAAGTCCACTCGCAGGACCTCACTTCTTTAAGAACAGATGTGTGTTAAGTGGATGCTACGGCCCTGGCCCCGGGGTGACAGCATGCCAGTGTATGTCATGAAACAGAGGCAGGGATAAGTGGTAAGAAAACAAACTCAGTAAATACTACAGAGGATGAAAGGGGGCTAGAGTGTGACCAGGCATCTATTTCAGTCAGGAAAAGCGTCTTCATGCAGCTGTGGCTCGTATGATCCTGTGGAGGGGGCCATGCAGGGGACGGGGGCACGGGGAGGTGGAAGGGGGGCCTTCCTGGTTTAGGGAACGAGTGGCACCGAGACTTAAGCGGCACTGAGCAGTGGATTATCAAGGAACAGGAAGACCTGTGCATCGTGGAGTGTGTTATTTCCTGGGTGCCATGGTCTCTGCTGTGTGGAGAAAGGAAGAAACCAGGAAGGGGCACTGGGCTTGATTTGTGGGGGGAGCGGGGTTGATGGAGGAACTAGAGAGGAGTGGGCAGGCTGGAGGTGCACTCTGCTCACGGGCTGGATGGAGAGGTGTGGATACAACAGCAGTCAAGGGGACTTGTGGGTTTGGGTGCGAGCAGCATGATGGAGGGTCGTGCTGTTTACGGGGCCCAGAAGAGGGAGGAGAGAAGCAAGGATTTGTGTTGACTTCGATGTATATGCTTAAAAAATGGACTGAGCAGGCGTCTCCCAGTCTGGGGTTTGTCAGGCCTGGGGAGAGAGAGCTGGGAGCATGGGCTGGAGTGGTGCTGAGGCAGGAAGGTCAGGGGTAGCAGTGCAGTGTGGGATCTGAGAGGGACAGCCCTTGGTGATGACCAGTCAGCTGAGGAGAAGCTCTCTTCTGGGATGTAGGAGGAAACTGTCGGGGATGGTTTAGAGGCCAGATGCTGAGGGGTCATCCCCGCGGGTGCAGAAGTTACCCAAGACAGGAGAGGGGCCCCAAAGGTGTAAACCAGTAGCCACATCGTCACCAAGGAAGGAACCTCTCTTTGGAGGTTAAAAATGTCTATTTCCGCATGACACAGAGGCTGAGAGCTGCTGGGAGGAGAATGTGGCAGATGGAAAGATTGCAGGGTGAGGGGGCAATGCATTCTGGGGGCCTGCCCGGTGCCAATCCCAGAGACTCTAGGATGCAGGATGGAAGCTGGAGCAGAAAGCAGATGGGAAGCTGGTTGGGCGCCTTCCAGCTCTGGGGTGTTGCTACTACCAGAGGCGGCCGCTTTGTAGTCATACCAGCCTGTTGGGACAGGATGTCTGCAGAGCCTGTGGGAGGGAGGGAAGGGAGGAAGTTCCTGGAGGGAGGTGGATGACAAGGAGGAGGGGTGTCACCTTCTAGCAGTGACTAGGCTGCAAAGAGCTTCAGCTGTCCAGAGGGAAGGCACACGGGATGTGGCCCAGGCATCTCAAGGACGATGCCTTGGCCTCTTGAAAGACACAGAAGCTGGGGGCATCTGGCGTTTGCCAGGAGGGTACCAGAGCACCGTCACCCTGAACCTCTGCAAACCTCTCGGGAGGGCAGAGGCCTGACCCAAATAGGATGGCAGGCCTTGGAGAAAGCTGCCCCCAGAATTTTCTAGACCTTCTGGTAAGCCGTACCACAAACAGAAGTGGCAGCCAGTATTCTGCCCTCCTGAGGCTGCGGCTGCTGCAGGTGGCAGCAAAAATGGGATTTTTTTTTTTCCTCTGGTACCTTTGGGTCGGAGAGAGGATTCTCTGAGACTGCAGGAACCAAGATAAGGATGATGGTCACATGCCAGCAGGAGACCGAGGGAAAGGACAGGGGAGGGCAGGCTCCCCCACCACACCGGGCCCTGTTTGCAACCCCCATCCCTCTGGCCGCAGGCTTAGAGACTCTCTTCTACTTACCACTGACTTGCGGATGCTAACGCGAGGCTTGGGGATGGGCTTGGAGGGCTTGTTTTCAAAGCTTTCCGGAAGCGTGGAGGAATGCCCCCCTTTTCTCGCTTGTAGAGCTAGCTGGTAAGCGACCTCAAATGCCTGTCCCAGGGTCAGGATGATTTCATAGGCTAAGTTCTGCAAGAGAAACAAACAGAGCACTTACTACTGGCACCCAGTGGTCCAGAGTGAACGGTGGAGGGGCAGTGTAGGACGCGAGCTAGGGAGGACCTTCAGTTGTTCACTCTACCTGCAGGTGCAGCGACTCCGGAAAATCTATAAGACCAAGACACCCTGGGCATTAGCCACCAAGGGAGCATCTGTGTGGAGCCACACTGCGGGGTCTCCTTCATGAATCTCCTATAAACAGAGTCCCTATGCAGCCCGCCAGCCCCAGGTGCTCTCCAGGTGGAGCTCCCATAGGGATGACTTCCGTGCACATGGGGGTATTTGAAAGGGGTTAGTAGTGGTGTCACGCCTGCGCAGACGATCCCACACGCTCCACAGGAGGTGTTCCGGAGAAGTTTGGGTCTTTTTTTTCCCCCCTCCAACATCTGTGATTCAGTGGATATATACACAACACAATCAAAATCTAATTTAGGCCGGGGAGAAGTCTTAGTCATGCTGGCGTGGAGTCTCACAGTAGCAGCAGTGAGCATGCAAACACTGCTCACACGGAGCCAATTATCTGTCTGTTTCTTGAGGATTTTTGCACTCCCCAAGGGTTCACTCTCTATATTTTATCATCAAATCACCAAGAGACATGAGAACCTGTCGGGCTGGGATGCCACACCAAACCCCTCCCTGCGAGGCACGTGTCTTTTCTCGGACTGGTTCTCTCAGGATGGTCTCTGTCCCTCTTCACGTACTTCTTTTTGATTTCTGCTTTTTCTCCCACTCGAAGCTTTCCCCCTTTATCGTCTTTCACAGGGACAACATGACATTAGCCACTCAAAGGAGGGATGGCAGAATGTGCTGTAGAAGTGATGCCTACCGGGCCACACAGAATGTGCGTGGGGATTGAACCTGTGGGCTCGTGCATGCTTAGCCACAGCTCTCTGTTGAGCCACACCCCGAGCCTGGGAACGTTCTCAGGCTGCACAGCGGAGAGCAGCCACCATCTGTCTCAAGCTTTTCACTCTCTGATTGTCCCTACGGTGTTTCTGTGTGGCTTTTCAAATTTGCAGGTAGCACGCTCTGTCTTGCTGGTCTCATTCCGAATTCTCCATGACTTCTCAGGGGGCTGGGGGAAGTGCTGGGACTACTGTTGTCCTTGGTACTCAGTGGGGTGGCCTAGAACTCAGTGAGGAGGGATGACATGGGATGGCCTTCCAAGGCCATGGGGAAGAGACTTACCAACCTGAGACCAACCAGATTGTAGGTTAAAGCCCTGGTCTCCAAACCAAGTGGGGCAACGCCTATGATCTCGAGAAGCTGGTTTGACAGAGGGTGAGTCAGTCTCTGAGCTCCTAGCAAAGGGACATTTGCTACTGAGATACTGTCCCTTGCACAGCCAGGTCACACGCTCCCCCAAAGTACAGAGCGCTAAGCTGTGTTTGCCTCCGCGAATGAGTCAGCCGAGTAAATTAGCAGCACACCAACAAATGACAGTGGAGGAGGACAAGGAGGCAGCTCTGACCATCACTGCACAAAGAGGGCTGAGCCCTTGCCTCTGCCTACACTCGGCGCACACGTCACAAGTCCTTGTTGGCTTTGCCTCAGCGCTGGCGGGGGGTCGTGGAGGACCGATGGGGCTCCTGACTTCCGTGGTGTCGGGAGGGCATTGCCGCTTTTGGCCCTGGGTTTGTTCAGCCTTCCTGTGGAAAGTGTCCGGTGTCTGCGCATGGAGCGCATGTGCTGGGGGCTGGTGAGAATCTGAGCAAGCACGTGGGTGCAATTCCTTCACCATCAGCCTCAGACTAGTCCCTCCAAGTGAGAGCTGTGTAAGGTGACAGCATCTTCACGTGGAAGCCAGGGTCACCCATATGAGCAGCTGGGACGTCCACGTGGTTACTGTGGGTTATGATGGGAAGCCAAAAGCTTACGCATGCTAAACAGATGTTTTGCCCTTTTAATGACCGACTGGGAGACCAGATCCCAACTGGCTTTGAGCTTGTGACAGTCATCCTGCCTCAGCCTCTCCAGTGCTGGGATGACAGGTGTCTTGCTTTATTTAGGACAGGGTCTCTCTGTGTAGCCCTGGCTGTCCTTGAACTCTCTCTGTACCTCAGGCTGCCCTCAAACAGAGAGATCTGCCTGCCTCTGCCTCCCTAGTGCTGGGATTAAAGGCGTGCGCCACCACCGCCCGCCGTCCCATCTTTTAAAGAATGATTTAAAATGTTCTTTTGTGATTCGATGAAGAATTAGATATTGTTACCTTTCTATTGCCTTAATGTTTGAAACATGGATGCTATATGTGAGGAGGGGCCCGTAGGCACTGAGACCTGCACTCTTTGTCTCAATGTACCAGGCAGGACCCAGCAGGGAACAGGTGTTGTCATGTAGGACCTGAGGACATACTTTTACTCCGTCCTCCCTCTCCTCTCCCCCTGCCTCTCCCCAGTCCCCAGGGGTGGAACCCAGGGCCCTGGGCAGGCAGATGCGTTACCATGGAGCCATACCCTCAATGTAAATATACATGCTCCAATATATTTTTTGCAGTATCATTCTGCCTGCTTCTCCTGTGTCATCTGCACGATGTACAATAGAAAGAGATTTTTTTTTTTATGAGAGCTGGACACTGTTAGGACAAAGCAGAAAGCCATATTGTAGTAAGACTTAATTATACATTAAGGATATTCATTATATTAATAGGTTAATTACCATGAGTAATGTAAAGGCAGTTTTATTGGTATACAGACTGGGAGGAGTCTTGAAGCCTCTGCCCGGGCAGCATTCGCTTTACGAGTCAGTACTTTGTGAAGTCTGACCACGCTGAGGCCACTATGCCTGGATGCTGAGCGAACCAGGGGAAGGTGCCGCCTGATAAGGAGCGAGGCTGGATCAGTCCAGGCACCACAGGTATAGGACTTGAGGTGCCATTCGGCACACAGGACCATGGGGGAACCCCAGGGCCTAGGCAGATCATAATCTGAGCTGATAACTGCAACTGTTCAAGCTGGCCCAACCGAGACCCCAGATATTGGGGAGCAAAGAGCAGAGCCTCAGGGCCCAGCCTGAATCATGGACTTAACAGCATCGCAAAGGCTAACGAAGCAGATGTGGTTTTATGCCCCTAGCTTAGGTGGTGCTCATTACACCACCTATACCGGAACACCATAAACAGCAGAGGCAGGCGGGCTGAGCCTTCCCCGGCACAGCCAGTATGTAGAGCTGTGGTGGACAGTGCTTGGCATGGGAACCCCATGCTGGATTCATCCCAGCCTAGCCCTGGCTACCAGGAAGTTGCCGTCGAGGGTCCAGCCCTGTCAAATGTCACAGTTATTCTTTCACACAGGCTTTGGACCTTTGGACTCAGCATGGTCAGGCTCTCCGCATCTTGGGTTATTGCCACCTGTGGGTATCCACGGGAATTCCTTTAGGTTTATATTCGTTACTTCTCAACTCAGAGGCTGCCTGGTTGCGACTGAGGCTCCTCCCTGCATCTTGTGGCTTTTATGAAAGGATAGTCACCTGGGGTTGGGGATGCAGCTCAGTGGTAGGATGCTTATCTGGCACGTTCAAGGCTGTGGGCGCAACCTCCAGTTTACCTGTCCACCATAAATCTCTAGAGACACATGGCAAGTGGCTTTCTTGTGTTTTCTACCTTACACAGACCAGTGAAACACACATGTGCATTGTTGATTTGGTGTGATTGTGGGGGTAATTATTAGAAACAGTTTACCGTGACCTAGAAACAGTTTACCGTGACCTTCAGTTTTCTTATCTTACACAGCCACCCACCTTACTGGATCATATTGAACCCAATGACAATACGGACCAGCATTTATTATTTACTCTGTACCATGGACCATGCAAAGTGCTCTACATGGATTATATCTTTAAGGATAAAGGCAGAGAGTCCCAATTAAGTGCAGTAAAAATGGGAGAACATATGAAAAAAAAATCACACCTTCCTTTCCATTTCCTCTTCCCTCAGGATCTCTAGTGAATGAGGAACTTAAGGGGCCACCCTATCTCAAGGATGGAGTCTAATGGTACCTAACATACGTAAACTTATTTCTTCTTTGCAAAGTGGGGATGGGGAGGTCACTGGCATTTACTGTGGACTCTTCTAGACAGCCAGGGGTGCAGTTTAACGTCATCAGGATATTTACTGAGCTTGTTGTGGGCATGCCCCTGCTCCCTTGGCTAGTGTCGAACCAATAGTGTCCATAAGATGCCCATTCGGTGATGGAGGAACCGACGGTCCCACCAAGCTTCTCAGCAACAAAGGAGGACCACAGAGAGACGGAGAGATGCACCCTGCATCCCAGTCCTGAGGCTGACCTGGCGCATCCTTCAGTTTGATTGTAGAAAATCTGTATCATAGACTGTAGGCAGTCTGCCCTCCCCCAGGAAAAGTCCTGGTCCCCAGGGAATGGAACATGTTAGTACATGGTCTCTAGGGATTCTCCTCTTAGCCTGAGAATCTGTTAGGCTCAAGGATTTGATGACATTTTGTCTGAGGGCACTCATTACAATGTACAAAAATCTCACAAACATTTTATATAGCCACAAAGTGGAATCCGGGGTAGTCATTTAAGAGGAAAATCAATGCCGGATGGTGGTGGCACACATCTTTAATCCCAGTACTTGGGAGGCAGAGGCAGGTGGATCCCTGTGAGTTTGAGGTCAGCCTGGTCTACAGAGTGAGTTCCAGGACAGCCAGGGCTACACTGAGAAAACCTGTCTGGAAAAACCAAAAAGAGGAAAAAAAAAAAGATGAAAATGGAGTCATTGGAAAGAACTGGCTAATAGGCTAAGCAAAAGTTGGACGTGTTGGTGCACACCTGTAATCCTGAGTGCTCAGAAGCGGGGGCATGAAGATGCCAAGTTCTAGGACAGCCTGGCCTATATAGTGGGATCCTTTCTTTAGGAATATGTAGAAATATATGCGTGAAAACCAGGCTAATCTCGGAACATTAGCATTAGCTATCATGGCTTGTGGATGACCCCCCCGCTCCCCCCCTCTCTTCTGTCCTTGTCTTTTCCCTTTCCTCTTCTCCGTCTGCAAGTGCTGAGCATCAAACTTAGGGCCTCGCATCTGCCAGGCAAGTATTCTATCGCTGAGCTAAACCCCCACTGTGGATGACTTAAATGTCTTTTTGTGTTTTGAACTTCATCTAAATGAAGATGAATAATTTTTCAGTTGTGACATTTTTCTAGTTTGATGCTTGCGCTCATCCTGCTCATCCTTCATGTTTCCCCTTGGGGGTTCTCTGCCTCTCCTTCCTTCTTTGGCTGGGAGGACTGGGAACGATTTTCCAGCATGATCCAGGACGCGTGTGCAGGTGTCAGTCTGGCTTACCTCCATGGACCAGCAGGCTGGCCACCTACCTGGTCATGAATCTTGTTTGGGACACTTCACTTCTCACGTTGGATTTGAGTTCCAACATCTGCCCAGCTGAAGTTTAAAATACCCAGTACTTCCTCTAGTCAGAAACCTCCAAGACTCTTCTTCAGGTACAAAAGAGTCAAATCATCTATGGTCGGGCTTCTGTCGAGCCCCACTGCAAAAATGTCCCTCTGTAGACCCTCCCCTGTGGACACCCTCAGTCTGCCCTCACCGTTGTGTGGGGTTGGAGCTTAGCATCAAGTCTGATCACGGATGAGCTAGGACTGAACTGTATTTCCTCCATGTCAGTGAAGCCTCCTCCTCATCTAAATCTTCTCAGTAATTGCCACAGGACTGTGTCATGTCCCAGGGACCAGGCTCTGGGCCAGAGGTTCTCAACCTATGGATCTGACCCCTTTGGAGTCGAGGGATCCTTCCACAGAGGTCACATATCAGATATCCTGCATATCAGATATTTACATTACAATTCATAGCGGTAGCAAAATTACAATAATGAGCTAGCAACAAAAACAATTTTATGGTTGGTGTGTGTGGGGTCACCACAACTTGAGGAACTGTATTAAAGGGTCCCAGGGTTAGAAAGTTTGAGAACCACGACTCTGGACTGTCTTTGGACTACGTAACCCTCACAATGTCTTATATAGGTTTACACATTTACCAAGTGGCAGAGTCAAATTCAAATCAAGAATGACTTCTGACCAGCCAGTGTTTTGTGTAACTTGGATGTCCTGCTCCATTTTCTTGCATGAGTCTGCTAGTGTCCTGACTCCCACATTTATTGCCCCCCCCCCAGATCCCTTCTTGAGGAGACTCATAATATAGATGCTAGTGGAGAATGGGTACGAGGGGGAAGGTTCTTAATGGGGACCAGGGGAAGGATGTCCTTTCTGACTTCAGTCTCATTTGTTTGTGGTGGTGGTGGGGGGCTACTCTTCTTTTAGAGAAATCGAGTTGTTCACCCACCTTGACCTCCAGAAGTGCAGAGGGCAATTTGTGGTCCAGCCCTGATAACCACTCAGAGCTCTGTGCTGTCCATTGGTACTAGAACTGTGATGTTCCAGAACTCTGGTGTGGCCTCTAGCCTGGTTCACATTTGTGTGTCCCTGTAGTGTGTCTGTTGATGGGGGCTGCCTTGAATCTGATATAGACTAAAGCATGGAGGCGTGGCCATACACTCACACAAACATTTATCGCAGGGGTCACTTTGTTTAGCCCATCCCTGACAACCTGACAAGGATAAGGAATGGCAGATACAGCGTCCACACCATCAGGTAAGCATGACAAGGACGGAAGTGAGCTGCGGTGGGAAGGATAGGGAAGCCACCCTTTAGCGGGAGACCATTCGGACCTGTCTAGCTACACTTCCCATCAGTACTAGAAAAACAGTGGCCACATTTTCACGACTGGAATCATGGAGCAATGTGTTGGTTCCATAGCCCAGGAGCCACAGACCTAGGCCTGGTTGTTCCTTAACAAGAGTGCTTCCTGAGATCAGCACAAGATCTTTCCTGAGATCTTTCCTGCCACCGGGAAGAGGTTCAGAACTGACAGCAAGGATCAGGACTGTGACTGCACCTGGGAGCAAGGGCAGAGAAACCCAAGTGTCATGACTAGCTTCAGGTCAGCTGTATCCGTGTGCTCCAGTGATAGAGGCCGTAAGTAGAACCCTCATGTTTTCTGCATGGACTAAATGCATTAGGGTTGAGCTCCTAATCACATTCACCATAGAGACAGACTAAGAAGTTGGTGTGAGGGGCTGGATAGTTAAGAGCGCCTATGGTTGCTAAGGACCCTGGTTCGGTTCACAGCACCCACATGGAGGCGGACCACCTCCTCAGGCACAGACCTACATGAAGACAAACGCTCCTGTACATAAAAATAATAAAAACAGGTCTAAAGACTGAAGAGGGTGGGATCCCAGTGGTCTTTTGGTCTCCTTCCGTCCTGGGAGCGCACACCATCATCACTCTTCCACTCAGTTACTGAGAGTCAATGAGTAAAAAGATGGCGGGCGTGTGACAGCCACGCCCAGCCATGCCCAGCAGGGACACATCATTCAAAGGCCTGATGGTTAGTGCTTCAAGGGGCAATGGCCAAGGGCTGGTGTCATCTTAGACAATAATAGTTCATCTGGGCCTGCAGTTTCAGTTAATCAAGAGGCCGAGGCAGGGGGACTGCAGATGTAAGGCCTTCCTGGGCTACAGAGTGAATTTAGGACCAGAGCAGTCAACCAGTGTGGCCCTGTTTCAAAGTCAAAAGAAGCTGTGATGGAGACCCTGTCAAGCATGCATGAGTCCCTGTGATCAATTCCTGATACCCTAAAAACCCTTCTTTTCAACAATCACTTCCTCAAAACGATTCCAGAATGGCTGATCGTGTTACCCAGTATGCACCCTTTGCTTGTCTGTCCTCTGTCCCTGATGAGTCACTGTTCATCTTTGTAGACACCCTCCAGCCATGTGCTCCTCAAGGCTCTCTCCATGTCTCCTTGCCTTTCCTATCAGGCTAAGTTTGGGTCTCTTTCTTGTAGCCCCTCAGCTTTTGGGCATAATTCTGCCACTGTATGGCGTTTGTCATGATTTTCCCTCTGTGGCTCTGATCCTCTGGTTGACCGAGTGCCTTGAGCGAGCGGTACCAGTTTTCTTGAACTTTGCAAGTCTAGGGACTTAGTGGATGGTTGGTCCCCAACAAGGAAGAGGAAGCTACAGTAGGTCCCTAAGGTAAGGGAACTTGCATCTTAAGATCAAAATAAGTCCACGGTGGATGACTGGGGCCATCCCTTCATTTTATCTTTTCTCCCATGGAAAGACATGGTGAACAAGTGCCGAGCAAATGCCAGTGACATGGTGGCCTCAGGATGGAGGAAGGTGTCTTCAGTCTGTGTTGTCACGATGGCCTTCTGACAGAAGCTGTGGTTCTCTTGGTCTCCATTTTGCTTGAATTTTCATGTTTTAAGAGCTGGGATAAGTTTCATCTACAACTTCACCCACGTCCAGAGGCAAAAATAACTGAGAATATTTTGGGCATATTCACAGATCCCATTGACATCTCTTTAGCTTTACCTATAGTTAATCTTCCCAAGTACCACCTAGGAACTACCCTACTAGTTTATAGAAATACATATTATTGCCTACTCATGATCTTTGTATTTAGAAAGAAACAGGACACCTCCGACAAGAGGCGTATCTGGACCAGGACTGACATACTAACTGGCCACCATTCAGAGGCCTTCTCTGGAGCTAATTTATGCTAACTGAAAGAGAGAGGAAATTATTTCCATACCCTAGTTGTAGCAGGAGTATATGTAGACAATGTCGGAGATACAGAGACTATGGAAGAAATCAAGTTCACCTGTAAAATCCCACCACTGGGGTAGAGCCACTGCTATATTCTGTTGTTTTCCATTTATATTTGTATATACCCTCATGTACTTTATAAACTCCATGCATATTTATATATGTGAATTTAAATACCAAATCAGGATCATATTTTATGTGCATTTTTATAAGTTGCTTTTCATGTAATGCTGTATCATGAACAGATTTTGCATGACATTATACATTTTTCAAAGACAATACCCTGGAAGGTGGCAGAGCATCCCACTGCATCAGTTAAGGTTTAATGTCATGCTTCACCCCAAGCCTAGGTAGATGTGACATGCATGCCAAGTCAGGACTCCCTTCCTGGTAACATTCCACGGAGGCCTCACACAGTGGCGTGGGGTCAACTGCGCTCAAGGATTCATTCTCCTAAAGTTTCTGGCCAGTGTGAGCTCTCACATCCACCATACAGGGACAGGACCACTAGGATGAAAGGAGACCCTTACGTTATTTGGCAAGGAAATGGGAGAGAATGTTTTCAGATCTTATCCTCTTCCTCTTCTTCAACAGCTGAAGTACTTAGTGGATGCTATAGTAAATTCCTTACTGGCTCACGAAGCCTTGGGGATGGGGCTCTCACCAAATTCAAGACCTCTGAAAGAGTCTTGTTAAAAATATTTCTCAAATGGATGTGCCCATTTTCTTGAGTTAGTAAACTCAATACAGCCATTCCTCTGTGTTCGGACCGAACTGAGGATGCGCAAGTGTCTTATATTTGATAGGGTAGGATTTGCACCTCACCTGTGAATGCTCTCCTATGCTCTATGCCATCTCTAAATGACGTGAAATACTGAGCAAGTGTTCATCCTAGCTGAATACATCATGTGATATTGGTTAGGGGATAATGAGAAGAAAATCAGGTGGTTTGTGTTATGGACCATAGTTCTTTTCAGAGCACTTTTGGTCTGGGGCTGGTTAGGCTTGTGGATACAGACCTTGTGGAGTGGAAAGGGTGACCGCACACATGACTTTTTTTTCCCTTGTATATTGCAGATGCCTGCCTAATGCCTCAGGCTCATCCTACTGAGTTGAAATAATGAGTTGTCATGTCTCCAAGCCTACCACATGTTCTCACAAAGTAAATGGACAGCTTCCAGCCAAGTACCCCTCCTCTGGGAGATCCTGTCCCGATGGGCACTAGGGCAACTTCAGGATGGCATGGGTGTAATTTTAGTGCAATTATCTGTTTATAACCCAACTGGGTCCTGAGCTTGTAGAGAGTAGAGACCCATGGATGGCTCACAATAGGCACACAATAAACACAGGTGTGCATCTCTATGCAATTTACTTTTCCTCTCAGATGGGAGCTACAGAAGAACTAAGCTTATGTGGAAAACCGAAGCCCGAGACATAAATCCCAACTCAGGGAAGATGACAAGAATGTCACACAACTGTCCCTCCCATTCTCTACACCCTTAGTAGCTGTGCTTTATTGAAAAGAGTTGTAAAGCAGGTATGTGGTACCTCATTGAGTGCATAGGTGCTTCCCCAGGAGGTGATCTCTACCATTATCTCTGGGTGCGGTAGGTGCTTCCCCAGGAGGTGAGCACCGCATTATCTCTGTGTGTGGTAGGTGCTCCCCAGGAGGTGATCTCTGCCATTATCTGTGTACAGTAGGTGCTTCCCCAGGAGGTGAGCACCGCATTATCTCTGTGTGTGGTAGGTGCTCCCCAGGAGGTGAGCTCTGCTATTATCTGGATGTGGTAGGTGCTCCCCAGGAGGTGATCTCTGCCATTATCTCTGGGTGTGGTAGGTGCTCCTGAGGAGGTGATCTCTGCCATTATCTCTGTGTTGTAGGTGCTCCCCAGGAGGTGAGCTCTGCCATTATCTCTGGGTGCGGTGGGTGCTTCCCCAGGAGGTGAGCTCTATTATATTATCTCTCTGTTACAGAAATGGAAACCAAGGACAAGTGGTATTCTTGTTCAAACTATGGCACTATGAACCCACCTTGGACTAAACTAGGCTGACTGCAGAGATCATACCCCTAAGTGTGATTGTTACCATAGTTATTTTGGAGGGCTGTCTAAATACATTTTAGACATTTTAGCGATTCTGCATGTGTAGGAAAAACTGCATCTTGATGGAATATGTGTGGACTCTTGTGTCTGTTTTCCAAGCAGTACACTATGGGAAGCGTTTACATAGCACCGACATTGTATGATGATATAAAGTATGCATAATATTGTGTATGTAAATGACATAGGCAAATACTATGTCATTTCATAGAAGAGACTTGAGTGTCAGTGGCTCTGTGAATTCTTTAGATTTAGAACTAACCTTCCTTGGATACAGATGGATGATAGCGCATATATAAACGTAGTGAAGAAATTCATGACAAAATTCAAAATGCCTGCTTTCTAACTGTCCAAAATGAGATGGATTTAATACATCATCCATTACTATGGAGGCCCAAAATTGTGAGCCTATTTCCACCTTGTCTGAAGGCCAGAGTTTCACCTTGCTCAAAGTTGGTGCCATTCCACCCCAGCCAGAGGTCAGAGGTTCTATTCCTCCAAGGTTACTATCTGTTTCTACCTCAAACAAAGGTCCCGCTGAGATTTAGATTAGAGAGTTCTGCTCGCTCAAGGTTATTGTCAACAGCTGTGGCTAATATCTAGACTTAGTATTTCAGGAAGAAAAGTGGGTCTATTTCTACCCCAAACAACAATCAAAGGATCCAACTAAGTTCCTGCTCCCTTAAGGAGATAACATTGGATTCCACCCCAGGAGTGGTTTGCCTACAGAATGTTTTGGTCTAGGGTTTGAGCATGACTTGTCTGGTTCTGGCAAAAGAATGTTTAACTAATGTATCTTCAACTGGTCTGTTCATTTTCTTGTATCATGTTAATGCAGTTTTTTTTCTCTATCTTATTCCTACCTTTTGGTGTCGGGGTATTTTAAGAAAGTGCAAATTAAACATGGGCGGATTTCAGTATTCACTGGAACTATCCTATGTTTCTGTTTTATTGTTTTCACTCACGTCTTGTTCTCTTTATTCTTTTTCTAATCCCTGTACCCCTACCCTGGTAAATGGTGTCCTTGTTGAAGCTGGTCTCCGATACATTACAGAAAGGATGAGGGGAAAGGATGCCAATCTCTGCATCTCCATGGTTGATACAGCTTTATGGCTTGGTTGACTCTCTGGCCCGTGTGCCAGTGGAGAGCAGTCGTGAAAGAATGAACCCCAGCAGCGTTAGTCCATCTATTCCTTTTGTGGGAAGCACTGGGGTGAAGGGGCCACAGAGCAATTGGGGACATTTTCTGTATGTCTTAGCTTTTGGCTAGGAGACAACTGGCTGAATAGATCAGGGTCAACTTCACCCTGTCTGTGTAAGAGCAGCCAGGGTAGCACGCCAGCTCAATCTCAGCAGCTCTCCGAATGCTCACGTTTTCATCTGCTGCCGTTTATTTTCCCAGTTTCGGAGTCAAACGGATGGAGGCCACTTTCAGTTAGAGAAAATGGGAGACAGAATGATAGATAATAACACCTGTATCCACAAGTAAATGTTAATTTAGGGGTCAGTGGCCATCTAATGGCCATATCAGAATTTCTCTGTAAATCTCCTACTTTGTAGCAGCGACGGAAGCTTGTCTTTGGGAATCTCAATTCCACGAGACCACCCCATAGTTCAGCGAAGGGCCCAGGGAATTAAATTTCACGAAATGGATGAGAAAGTCAGGAAGTAAATACACTCACCACGTCGAAGGCAGTAAACACGTGACAGTAGTGGTGGTTAGACTTCAGATCTTTCGTGATGTAAGCGAACGTTGAGAGGTCTTCTGGGTCCTGGGCAGCGCAGGAGATGTTACGAATTTCATGCTCAGCAATTATGTTCTAGAAGAAACGACATAAACAATCACCGTTTTCCTTGGAGAACCCGCACGGTAATCCCGGGGACCAAGATGCTTTTCTGTTTCTCTAGGATGCTCTAGGCCAGCAATATTCCGAGTGATTCAACGTGTCCATCTGTAGACAGATGGACACCGGGTCTGCAAGGAATGTTTTCATATAATAGTAATACTCCTAAAATCATCATATCCTGGCTCAGCACTTGCCAGACGCTGTGCTCTGAAGCAGTTTGGGGGACAGACAATTAGAAAACAAAACACGACAGTAATTGCTAAGCACGTCACCATTTCCATTCTCCACGTCCTCCTGTAGATATGCAGTCTTGCCTATTGCTAATCCTGTCTGGAAGCAGTCACCCGCCACTTGCATGTGTGAGGGGAGCTGTGGGCGCAGGAGCCTGTCCAAATCCTTCACGCTGTGTGTGTCCTCTGCTCCTCCCCACCCCTTTGTTCTGAGGCGCTGGGATGGAACCCGGGACCTGGCTCATGTTGGAGAAGTGTTCCACCTTCGGTTCTATGCCAACGTCTCCACTCCCAAAGCAAGGGCCCGTTCAGAACAAAGCAGGTGGGGAAGCCTCAGAGTGTGCGCGCTCTCTCTCTGTGCAAGTTTTTCAGGAGGCTGAGAGTGCACGGCCAAGGGAAACACTACAGTGTGACAGTCAGGCTTTCGGTGCCTCGCTGGATCCTAAGAAGTGGATAGCTCTGTGCTCACTAGACCCACCACAGAATAATGGTGTGTGTGTGCATGTGTGCGTGCGTGTGCATGTGTGCGTGCGTGTGCATGTGTGCATGCGTGTGCATGTGTGTGTGCGTGTGCATGTGTGTGTTGCTGCTACTTTCTTACAGGTGAGGAAAGTGGACCTTCAGTGCCTCACGCAGGGAAGGTGTGAGGTCTGGGTTGTTTGGGGGTGCTGACCCTCTTGAGGGCACCGCCATGTTTTACATCCCTCCTCCTCGCTTCTGAGAATAACCGGTGGGAGGAATGGTTCAGTACCATTGTCCTGAGGCACAGATAGCCAGAGAGTAACATCTTTGCTGCAAAACCTACTGGGAACTTCTCTTGATACACAGAACGTATTTAAGAAGCCCTACAATAGTACAATCATTTTTTAATCTTATAATTTCTCACATGCCTTTTGCAGTTCTCATAGATATAAAAACCCCCCAATGCTTCAGTTACCCTAATTACTTTTTAATTGCATATTTTAAAGAACCCGTTGGCAGTACAGTGTTCCACGTCTACTCATCAATGCTTAAAAACACTGACAAAATGTCCTTCCCCGCCAGCACCCTCAGCGAGTACTTCATGTCCCTCACTCTACCAAGCTCTGTGCTTGGGAAGCAATTACAGAATTAACACATAAAAGAAAATTAAATTAAGACATTCTTCACTGTGGCCTTGAATGCTGACACTGTGTGCAGCTGCTCTGTCAAAAAAAAAAAAAAAAAACTCAAATTGAAATTGGAGACAGTAAACAAGCAACGTTGCACCGCCAGATAGCTTCAACGTAGGAAGCCATGGGCCTCTCCCTGCATTCAGGTAGTATTTCTTTGGACGGAACACCGAGTCAGGAACCCATGGGTCTTTAGAAGGAATTCTAAGGTCTGTGTAGTCTTTGAAGGTACCACGGAGAGTCACTGGATTGCTGCTGGTATTGGACTTCGGAAGTCTGGCCTCAACATTGGCTTTAGCTGCCGTGGTGGGGACCGCTGTCAGCCGGACAAAAGCTGCCTTCACGTGGGAGAAGGGTTTCTGGGCGTGCTCGAGGGGGATTATCTTGATTATGTCGTCGAGGTGGGAAGGCCCGGCCACTGTGGGCAGCACCGTTTTATGGGCCCATTTCTAGACTGACTGAAAAGCAGAGAGGCCGTTGAACGTCACAGTTGTCTGCTTCTCCACTGTGGATGCTATGTGATCAGCTGTCTCAGCTCCTGCCCGCTCTGTGGCATCTCATGAGCCAGGGGAAACCTTTCATCCCTTAAGTCACTTCCAGTCTTGTATTTTGTCATAGCCATGTGTAAAGTAACCCAAACACCTGCCCGGGAGCGACATCAAGCCGGCGAGTACTGGCTCTGGCTTTCAGTTGGCATTTGAGTCCTCGAGGACCTTTGTCAGCATCGGGAAGATGTTACACTAACAAGTGGCCCGTGAGGTTTGCTGCACTGGATTTCCCAGCTTGTGACCACTCACTGTGACGGAGCTGTGATCCCGGACAAAACTACGAAGCAGCTAAGTTGGGTCTACAGTGCTCTGTCCTCCCGCCTTCTGAATCCTTCCCAGGGTTTTTTTTTTTTTTTTTTTGGGAAGGTCTTTTCCTTCTTGTGCCCAAGAGGCCAGGAGTGGCAGAGAGAACGGAGTCATTATCACTGAAGCTCACCCCCAGGGGCAGGGGCAGCTTTCATGTTCCTTTGAGGCATCTGTGATGCTTGTGTTATACAAGCGTCATCTTTCCACTCTACTGAAAGCGATACCACGAAGATGGCCTCTCCTCGGGCAGGAATATACTCACAGAGTTTTGTGAGAGATCCCTGGTAGAGCCTAGTGAGGGCGGGAAGGTCTGAGGAGAGATGCTGCCTCCCTCTTCACCATCCACCTTTGGGAACGGTGAGGCCAGTTCTGAGGATGCCCTGTGGGGTGATGGATGCTGAAGACTGTAGTACCTACCAACTGTGGTCTCTCGAGACTCCCAGCTGCTTGTGAGAAGCGTGGGCTATGAGCACTTCTTGCCATGTTGGGGGTCAAAGAAAAGCAATACCCAAAAACTAAACTGAAAGGATTCCAATCCTATACTCTTCCTAGTGCAGTCACAGTTGAAGGCTAGGGAGAGACACCATAGGAGGGTAAGTATGACCCCAGTCTCTGTCATTCCTGGACGTTGGAACTGGGTCACCTCTAAGAAGACCCCCGCTAATCTCAAGAAAGGTCGATAACCAAGCAGCTGGAGTCCTGGCGGCCAGGCTCCTGCAGGGCCTGATTCTGGGCTGCTGAGCTACGGAAGCAGATTTAATTTCCCTCAAACATCGTAGGACTAATTCTATCCCAGGTTCCATTTCAAATTCAAGATCCCCTTTTCTTCTCCCTTCTTAAAGCAGGCTTAGTGTTTACCTCCCGAAGTTGCTAGGCGGTACCTTTGTGTGTTCATAACCAGGCATTTGGCCCTTCCCCATGAACCCAGAGAGCAGTTTCCTTACTGACTGAAAGAGAAATGCCTCATTGCATTGGAGGCTTCATCTTTTGCCTTCTCTAATCGGGCCTAATAGCAAAGGAAGGATAATTAACATATAATTAATTACCCATTGTACTTTAAACTAATTGGCAGAAGGTAGCCGTGGAGCGATAGAAAATGTATTAGGTTAGGCTGTGGGAAAAGCCATGGTAAATAGGCTGTGCCTGTGGGCAGACATTGGTCAAAGGACAGGGACTTTAAGGTGTCCGTGTGGACTGGACAGACCTGTCCGGTTAAAGGCGGAGGGACATGCACGCACAATGGAAACACTCTGAGGTGTGCTCTAGCCCAGGCTTCACGGCCACTAGCCCCTGAAAGGATGCAACCCTCACACACACTTCCGTTAGACAAGTCCTCCAGCCAAGACAGCACTTTCCAGTGGGGGACATCCACGGACTGTAGGATGCAGTGGTTACGTTCATCTCTTCTCCCTTCCTGCAGCTCTTGCATGCCTTCTGAAGCTAGCCCCCCCCCCCCAAGCCCTGGTCATGCTTCTCAGCTCCCAATGCGACCTTCTACTCTCCTTCTTCAGTCTCCTGATCAATCTCTACTTCACCCTCTCACACAGCAACTGGGAGCCTCTCCTCCCAGAGTCACCCAGACTCTTTCAACTACTGCCACGTTGGGCAAGAGCAGTTACGTGGCCAACTGAAGTGAAAGTCCTTTAAAGAGCCAGGTGTGTGTCGATCGTCATGGACAGCTTGGTGCCGCCACCCGCTAGATGCACTGTGCCTTTGCTCCTGAACCTGGAAATCTGTCACAGACTACAATGCAAGGACTTGAAAGATACTCTGATCTCCTTTCTTCAGGGTCTTTATTTACATAAAACTATCTTTTGCTTATTTTCCTGTGCTGATGGTTTCCAAGAGGTTGGCGAGCAGGGGTCTATGCAGTCACTGGCGATTTGAGTTCGAAGCGTCTCAAGAGCATCCGTGACTACGTCCCTTTGTGTGTGTCTCTCTGCGAACTGCAGCTAAGCTAAGGCCCGGCTAAGCTTCCCTCACTGTTCTGATGGTGGGGGTCTGGAGAGAGGATGCTACTGATGTAGAGGCAGGTGGTCATGACCCCACTAAATGACAGACCTGACCCTTCAGACTGCCGCAACCTTCAAGAGAAAATGGCTCATGTTCGGAAATCGTCAGAATCCAGCTCAGTGCAGACCGTGTCAAACTCCTCATTGCTCTCAAGTTCTTCCAATCCAATAAAGTAGAGACAGTTGCTCTAGGTTAGGGTGAAGGGTGTGTGTGTGTGTGTGTGCGCGTGCGCATGCATGTGTGTATGTATGTGTGTGTGTGTGTCAGAGGGTTCAAGTGCCAATGCCTCCCTTTCACATCAGGTAAAATGAAAGCAACGGTATCTTCATGAACATTTGAACATTAGGACTCTTTAAACAACTTAACTCTGATCTAAGGATAAGGCAATTTTATGTACCAGAAACGAAATTCTTCGGGAAATAAAAAAGCCAATCAAGGGTTGTTCTGACTTGAGTCTCTGTGATTGCAATCTGACATCATAACAGCCAATGTCATACGGCACAGCTGAGTCATCATTGAAGATGAGGTACTTAATACACTTGGGCCACTGCTGTTAGCCACCATGGTGACGCTGTGGTTTAGGTTCTCTGCCTGAGTTCTACAATTTTCTTCCAAACTGGAAGGGTTGTTATTTAGCATAGTTAGGAACGCTTGGGCTCATCCAACTGCCAATGAAACATTTTACAGAAAACCAACTAGAAAAATTTCTAAAGGGTTGATTCAGATGCTTAAGTGTAGAGCTACAAAAGGGTCACTGTCCATGGGTCTTCTCTCTGCCGTCACAATCCAGTTGGCTCTGGCTCGCTTTCACCACTGCTGAAGTTGACTTGCTTCAGGACTCCCCATTCCATTTCTCCAAAATAGAGTGTGTCTAGGGGCAAGATCAGGGTGAGCAAGGCAGGGGACAGACACTGTTTACAAACGGTAATGACCTCATCTCTCCCTTCAATCAGTTGAAGGGACAGGAGAGAAAAACACACAGACCATTAGGGTTTTGTTGAGAAACCATTCAGGTTTTACGACAGTGACAGTGGCCACATCTACACTTTTGAGGCTACCACCAGGATTCTGCGGTCTTGGCGCTGACAGGAACGCTAAGATACTTTTTGTGTAAAACACAATCCAGTTGGCCACACTTGACCTCAGAGCTGCCAAGAGTCCCCACTGTGAGTACCAAGACACAGCATGTCCTCGGTTGTTTTTCTGATTGCATCTCTCACGAAAACAAACAGGAGTGACTCTCTTCACCCAATAGGATACAAAAAGTCAGGATGTGCTCCTTACCAGGTATTCATGAACTGTACCAAAAGAGGGACAATCACTTCTTGGCCTTTTGGCTAAGATCAAGTGTAGTTTCCAAAGGCAAGAGCGCGTGCGCACACACACACACACACACACACACACACACACACACACACACACACACACACTTAGAACCACAAAAAGACCAATGTCCTCAGCCTTTACCTACTAACGTTCCTATGGCAGAGAAATGGCATCATGTCTTTAATAAGTGAGGTTGTTGTTCAATGTTCTCTAGATCCAAGGGGACATGGCTGTTAAATGACCCCAGTCTACCAGAGGGAACACTGTGACATCTAAGAGCAAAATACTTGTAGCAATCTTAGATCAGGACCCCAAATCAATCATGCCTTTCTGTGCGTGTAAGTGGGTCCACACGTGTGCATTCCCAGCTCTGGGTGTGAGCGGGAAGCATGAAGGGAGGGGGAGGCGTGATGAAAACGGGTTTTAGATCACATACTCAGGGCTGTGTCTGGCGTCTGAACCAAAGAGAGGTTTGGCACCTACCTTATTTGTTGCATCAATAAATTTGACTCCTTTATATGAGACTGAAAGAATAATAGTGGGGACTTTCTTCATTTGCTCTGTAGACTTCTGAAATTAAAATTAGAACGCTGTTAGAGCCGTGTGTGTTGCATGGCAACCGAAGCGCACTCGTTTTCTTTTTCCTCTTGAAAGATAAAAATGAACTGAAGCTGAAAACACACACACACACACACACACACAAACACACACAAGCACACACACAAACACACACAAACACACACACAAACACACACACAAACACACACACAAATACATACAAACGCACACACAAACACACACACAAATGCACACACAAACACACACAAATACACACAAACACACACAAGCACACACACAAGCACACACAAACACACACACAAACACACACACAAACACACACACACACACACAATCAGATTTAAATGGCTGTCTCTCTTGCCATTAGCTATACTTTAGGTTTATAAAGTGTCTATTGGCCTTGCTACTTCCTATGGGTCCAGGGGTGTCCTTTCCCCTCACCCCAGCAGGAGGAGGTGAACTCGGTGTCTACTGCCTTGAGAAGAATTAAACCACATCACATTGGACTCCAGAGGTGCATTCGGTGGCAACAGGATGTACGCCATCCCTGCTCTATCCTCCTAGTCCTTTCATTCTTCAAGGTGTAGGGATGCTCAGATGTGGGCTTAAAACAGGGATTGAAAACACCTCCCTGCAAACCTGTTTTGATCCTGGCCAAATCCCAGAAGTGGATCTAATATATATAGCAGAGTCACACAGGACCACATAGGATTTCATACAGTCTTCCAGGAGCCGTCCTTAGCCACAGCGAAACGCTAGACGGGACAGGCAGGCTATTTTATCACACAGCTCGGCCGTGTTCCCGCAGGCTAAGCTCCCATGGCGGATGTTCTCACGTGTGGGCTCTGCAGCTTCTCCCGTTTATCCAGCTGCCCCAAGTTCCCGTGTAATGTAGCATGCGCCCTTCCTGCTGAGCCCTGCCATTTGTCTGCAGTCACCAGTAGTCCTGTTTACTTCATTCCCCCCCTGCACCCTCTTAATCATCGCCTTACACACGGGAGACGAACTTACCTGGCAGTTGGCCTGCAGGATTCCCCGCACAGGTCAGGTAGGTACAGAACAGGAGAGAGAACACATGAGAGGGTGTGAGAAGGAGGAACCATTTCAGCAATTCGCCAACAGCAGAAGTCACTAGAAGTCACTAGAAGTCACTAGAAGGATGCCACGGAAGGAGAGCAGGCTGCACAGCCGGAAAGCAGAGGCGGAGAGGCTTTTTACGCTGACCCTGCCTCTGGTTCTCTTTCTCCGTTTTTTTTTCACCTTTCTGTGTCCTGTGTCGCAGAACCTTAGGACTGACATACCAGAAAGGTCCACTGTGGGCCTTAGACAGCCAGCTCGCTCCATTAGGGGACTCGGGAACAGGATAGGAACTTTTTTTTTGGGTTTATTTAGATCACTCAGTCATCCATTAAAAAAATTCTGAAATGTGACCAGATTTAAAGAAGGCTTTTAATGGGATGAGCGGAGCTCACAACACTCAGGGGTGATGATTATGCTGGATCTGTTTTTTGGCTACTGGAAGAGGTGCTTATTGTCCTAACACAACAATTTCTTTTCTTTTCTTTCTTTCTTTTTTTTTTTTTTTTGAGAGCTACCATATCTGTTTCAGAGACGACGAAATTTATTGAGTATTACAGTACATTAAAGAGAAGCTCTCTTGAAGTGTATTTTAACTAGTTTTAAAACTACTTAGACTTGCCAATTTTCTTTTACAATCACCAAAAAGAAAATCATTCTAAAAAGTGGAATACGACATTACATACTTTCATGTTCTGAACGTTTTTCCTAACTGCTTCTGAAAAATGTGCAAGACAAATCAAAGGCAAGGCTGGGAGAAATCAGATGCTCTGTGCTGGTTTTAAGGCAAAGCAGTGGCTGAATTTCTGATTACGGCTGGGGCGGCACAGGCGATCATTTCGTGGACTGAATTTTGTGTGAAGAACTCTACAGCCTGTAAAGTGTAACACAGTGGATTTCAGCAAATCACCTCGCCCGTCTCTTGCCATGAGTACTTTCTCCCGGACAGACCTATTTGTAACCTGAAACAATATGTAGCCACATTAAGATGAAAATGCCAATGTTTTATTTAGTATTAAGAAAAACCCGTTTGCCATTTGTTCGGCAGTTGCGTGGTTACTTGGGGCCGCCCGCTGCGCTAGTCGAGAAAAACCTCAGGGTCCATTTCAGGGGTGTGAAATTGTGTGTGAGTGCTACTGCTCAAACCGGCCACCCCAAGTTAGCTCTGTGTTGAGGAGAATCTGAGTGGGAAACAGGGCTGGGCAAAGAGAAAAGGCAATGGTAGCATTAGGAGCCCAGCGTGGCTCACGTAGCACACATTCTTGGCTGAACTGGGCGTGAAGCAGAGCCACTGGGCTGATGGCTCGCAACAACGGCGATGAGGACAGAGTCCTTCTGGAATAGCAACTAGGAAAATGTTTACCTTCAGCCAAAGGGCAAGGAGGGTATTAATTAATAAATTCACTCATTCATCAGGCTTGATTTCCTGCTGAGGGCACTGAGCTGGCTCTGCAGGGATCAATAGCCATCAGAGTGGCAAAAAGAGGAAAAGGGGGCTGTTCTCAGAACAAAGTCACAACATACATGTGTAAATGGGAACTCTGTGGTGGTTTAGGTAACTGTTGGGAAAGGGGGGGGGTCACATAGCTGACTCGAAAAGGCAGGGCTTTCCCTGTCGGGAGCAGATTCCCGGTTAAACAGGTAGGGACTTGAGAAAGACGGCTCTGGCAGCTGTACGGGAGATGGACGCTGAGTGAGGGACACAGGAAGCTGCTGTGACATCCAGGGGACAGCAGGGAGAAGAGCCCCACCATGGAGGGCGAAGGATCAAGGGGCTCTCTGTGACATCACAGAAGATGAAGGAGTGGGAGGGTGTCACAAATGATACAGCCAATAGCAGAGATGGCACTGCCAGAGGGTAGGCAGCATCTTTTCGCAAAGTCATGCAGAGAGATGCTTTTGCATGTTCAGCATGCTAATCATCAAGAAAGGAGAGATGAAACTCAGATTTCAGAGGGGTGGCTAAGATGGAAGCAGATGGGGTGTCTTAGGGTGGAGTAAGAACCTCAGCAGAAGATTAATCCCACACTCTTTTTTTAGGACAGGGTTTCACTGTATAGTCCAGGTTGGCTTTGAACTAGTAATCCTCCTGCCTCAGCCTTCTGAATGCTAAGTGTACAGGTATGTGCTACCACATCCGGTTGGAAGACGTATTCTTTTTATTTTTATTTTATTTTATTTTTGAGATAGGTCTCACTATGAATTTGCAGAGATTCACCTGCCTCTGCCCCTGAGTGCTGGAACTAAAGGCTTGCAACACCATGCTGGGCAGAAGAGTTCTTAAGGTTGGCAAAGGAACGAGGAATGGAGTGGGAAGATGCCCACAGATGATACCACAGAAGCCAAGGAGCAGATTGGTTAGAAGGCGCAAGCAGTGCTCGATCTCCTAAGAATGAAGAAGATACAAAAAGCAGTCTCTAGCAAGTGGCTGGGACAGAGGATTGCTTTCATTGGATTTATGGGGTAAAATCCCAGGCTTTAGTACCAAGAAAGACCTGTTAGCAATTTTGTTTGTGGTAGTTTGAGGAGAACTTGGGCAGCGGGCAGACAACACTGGCTTTAGGCTGACCTGAGGGCCGCAGTGATTTCTATCAGAGTCCCCATCACCCTCATCCTAGATCCACACTACAGAGGAAAGACAAATGGCCCGACAGTTCCTGCCCCAATGCCAAGGCAGCTCTGGGGGGGGGGGTGGTCAGTGTTGAGGCTGAGCACAAGTCTCTGTGGTGACAATGCTGGAAGTGGTCACACATTTCAATATGGAGCCCAGACCGTCCTCTCCCTACTGAGTTCTTTGACAAGAACATGCTGAACTGGGCCAGCCAAGACACCAAGCTCAAGGGGACCATGGGAGGTCTGGAACATCACCTTCCTTCACCAAGGCAACTGTGTTTCCTAGCAGAGCCAACAATCCTTCCTCTTCCTCGGGGGATTTCTGACGGTGTACATTGATGGAGCTTAGAAAGAAAGTCATTTTATATATAACTTTAATGAAAGATGAGTACTTGTTAAAAGAAGGCAAATATACCCAGCCTTCAGGGAGGCAGGGAATCCAGTACATATGTGTTCATTTCATGAGAGCTTTCCGGGTGCAGGGAAGGGCATGCAGAGCTTCTGCCCCGTCATGGGCGGTCTAAAGCAGTCTTGACTCCGCTGGTTTGTTCTCCGATGTATCATCACGGTTCCCTCCACTTCCTCCCCAGGTCTGAGGAAACTTGACCTAATCATTCACCCCTCAAGTAAAAAAGGCTGAGCTCAGGAGATCTGGGTTTTAGGACTTAGCTTCCTGCTTTTCTGAGTGTCTGTCTGTAGCCATGGTACCCCCGTGTTTACAGGGAAGATGCAAGGCTTGTTACTTTGTAGATAGAAAACTCCCCCATGAGGAGCGCAGGGCAAACCTTGGTTCCCTGTTGCTTTGCTCTATCCTAAGGTCTTCGTGGCATTTCTCAGGTTTCCTGGCCCTCAGATTCACTCTCCTTCGGTGCCAACCTTATACAAGGGAGGTGGAGTTGCAAAGAGAGTCTCCTCTAACACCTGAGCAGCAGGATATTCATGGGTAAGGCTCCAAATAAGCCTTACTGCATCTTACTTCCTGCGGAGACTGCTACGGGGAAATGCAACCATATTTTCTTTATGTTTTCCTAAGCTAAGATTATTATTCTTTTATTACCGCAAGAGAAACAGTGTCTGACTGCACAGCGATGCTGCATTTCTGAGATCTATTTAGTTCTTGGTTTAGATTGTATTCAGCAAGCAGAGCTGAGTCACAATTTCATATCTGGAACACTGTTTCTAAGAAGTAATTGAACACTTTTAGTTTTTTTTTTTAAGAAGAGAAAAAGAAATAATGTTCTTTTCCCTTTCCTGTTTGTGTGAGTGTGTATTCCTATGTGTGTGTTCCTGTGTATGTACACACATAGAGGTCATACATGGACACATACATGTGCATATAGACCCATATATACACATATATGTATGTATACACAGAGGCCAGAGAACAATCCTACAGCTGTCATTCTTCTTCAGACAGGATCTATCACCAGCCTGGAATCAAGAACCAGTCTAGTCTACCTGGCTAGTGAACCCCGGGGGATCCACCTGTTCCTTTCCTTTCTTCTCAGCACTGTGGTTACAAATATGCCCCCAGATTTTTTTTT
>JAQHUG010000103.1:4805945-4846229 GCA_028555095.1 Dicrostonyx torquatus | reverse complement strand
GCAAGCTAGAGTTATCTGAAAGGAGGGAACGTCAATTAATAAAATGCCCCCATAAGATCTGGCCATATGGCATTTTCTTAATTAGTGATTGACTGGGGGGGCGGTGTGCAGCCCATCGTGGATAGTGCCAACCTTGGGCAGGTGGTCCTGGGTTTTATAAGAAAGCAGGCTGAGCTAGCCATGATGAGCAAGCCAGGAAGTGGCATCTGCCCCCCATGAGCTCTGCATCAGCTCCTGCCTCCAGGTTCCTGTTCTCCTTGAGTTCCTGCCCTGACTTCAGTGATGGACCACAGCCTGGAAGTGTAAGCCAAGTAGACCCTTTCCCCCTCATCTTGGTCATGGTGCTTCATCACAGCGATAGTGACCCCGACTAAGATAAACACATGAAGCATTTGCTCCTTTCTTGCAACTTTTCTGTTAAGCCAAGTGTGCTTAAAAAAACAGTCTATTAAAAATCAACTCTATTAGTTGAAAACATCTTAAGACGATTCGGAAGAGGAAAAAAAAGACAGTTTCACCTGAGCAAACAGAAATTATTCCATACTGTATAATAACGCGAATTAAACTGCCATCTAACATGCTAGATTAGCACGGCAGACCTTTCACTGAAATAACACACACAGTAAAACACCAGGAACAAAACGAAAATGATTTCTATTTCAGAACTCGAGGAGACCATAGAGATGGATGGATGGGTTTAGACAGACATAGAAACCAGCCAGTTGTAAATATCAAATACTCCCCGTGCCTCTGGGAAGGGGAAACTGCTCAGATTCTCCTGATCAAGAATAGATGTTGTGAAGTTTTGTGTCTGGGAGAAAACCAGCTTAGTGATAGGAATGTTGTTGGAAGTTTAGTTTATGTTAATGTCTTGGACTATATCCCACGTTACTAGGTATATCTGCACCCAGATGGTTTAATCTGGCCCGTGCTAACATCACGGACTGCTTAGGGTTCCTGAAGCTATTTCTTAGGCTCATAAAGGGCCCACCTTTTTAGCTGGTATAAAACTCAAGACATGCTATAACTTACTGCAAATCTAGGACATGCTTGATCCTGGGGGTTGCCGGGGAAAGGTACTAACCTTTCATTGACTTTTGTGCTGTTAACATGTGAAATGAACAACAGTAACATGCGTTGAGCATCCCTAATCTGAAAACGTGAAGCCCCATGGACTCAAAACCCTGACACTTTCTGCATGTCAACATGATGGCACACATGGAAAATTCTCCGTGTAATGGGTTACAATAAAAAGGACGGTACACTATAAACTACTGCATGACGTTATCTCTGGGCTTTGTAGTTAAGAAAAACACTTCTCAAAAATCTAATCTTTTCATCGGGAATTCATTTCCACTAACGTGCATACCACCGAGCAGAACTTTTTTTCTCAATTAAAAGATTAAACTGGGTTAAGTTTTGCTCTGCAACGCTTTAACCTAATACTATTACTATACACTGACTTTCAAGACCATCTATGTCCTTAAATATGTCCCCTGGCAAGAACTTGATGATACTGGGACTTGAGGCCAGACCACCATCATGTTAAAAGCAAAGAAAACATTTTAGGGGGGGCGGGGTTTGGACTAAAATGAGCTGCAGCTGAGATGCACAACACTTTTGGTTGGTGAAATTCTAAGTCACAACACAACAGTCCCAGACAACAGCTCCAATCTTCACCCCTAGCCTTTCAAGGGCGCCGGTGAAGGCAGCTTGCGTTACTAGATCAAGACCTGAAATTTATTCCATCAAGACGGCAAAATGAGATTTTCTGATATTCTAAGAGGCAATGAAGTTTCAATTTTCATGTAAACGACCCAAAAGAAACACAAACAGGGAACGAACCAGAAAAATGCTCCAAAGAACAGAGGAATGCTTTTGAAATAGGCCGGGTTTTTTTCTCCCCACTAAGTTTCAGGCAACAGAGAAGTACTTAACTCAATGACTCTTTGTTGAGACTATTAAAATGGCTTTGCTATTGCTATCAGGAGGTAATTTCAGATCCCTTCAGTGTTGAGAAATTGATTGGTGCTCATATCACAACTCTTAATGACACTTCGGGCACAATGTAGTGTGTTTGTTGACGAGAACCCTGCGGGAGCTGGACTCCGGTAATTCAGTGACTAGTACAAAGAGATGCCAAGTTCATTTCTTAGAGAGGCTCCTGGCAATCTCTGAAATCTTCGAGGTTTGATGATGGAAAACTATTCTCTTTTCCTCATTGTTTAGTGGCGACACAGTTTAGGGCAGACACGTTCTATTCAGAACACAAGAGTCCCAAAATTATAAAACCAGGAAACTCCACAAGGTGACCCAACCTGAAGTCATTCTCTGGGGATGGAAACAGAGGCTCTGGAGTGGCAAGGGACCCAGGGTCTGCAAGTTCCTGCTCTCGTGTCAGACGGACTTAAATTCTGGTCTGGGTTGTCAAGTTATCCTCCGTGTGACCTTGGCAGGGTTATTTAACTTCTCTAAACATCAGTTTCTTCATCCATAAATGGGGACAATACAGCAGGACACACTGTGATCGCTCAGTAGGACATCATCAGCTATCATTGCGTCACGAATAAAGGCAGAAAGGCAGTGAGAGATTATCTAGGATCAAAATGTGTTAGTACCACGCTCAGAGTTTGACTACGATCTTAATCATTTTTGCTACCTGTTTGACCAAGATATTAAATTAGCGATTGTACACCAAGGCCTTATTCTCATGGAGATTCACCTATCTTTGATTCCAGTGAACACTAGACACTTCACATCTGTCTCAAAACTACTTTAGCTCAGTGCATGCTTCCCATTATACAGGCTCCAAACTCTTTGCTCATGTGACATTAATGACGATATGCTGGCCACAAATAAGAGCTAGGACCCTTTCTCTAAGGGTCTGAGCTCGGATTCTGAGGATTTGCTGTTCTGAACAGGTCCAACGGCCTCAATGTTTTAGTGTCAGATATTTCCATATGATCCACACGTCAGCTCTGAAGGAAGCGAGAACGAGAGTCTCAGGGGAGAAGTGAAATGTACTTTGCTTAAAACTCAGGGTTCTAAGCCGGGCGGTGGTGGCACACGCCTTTAATCCCAGCACTTATGAGGCAGAGTGTTGTAAATGGGGGAGAGGTGTGTGTTGTGTTCCCCAGCCGCCAGCCGCTGGCCTGCTCAGCTGCTGGCCGCCTGCACCCGAAATAACCACATGAGAACGGCATTCATACAAACTCTGCCTGGCCCATTATCTCTAGCCTCTTCTTGGCTAGCCCTCACCTCATAAACTAACCCATTATAAAAGTCTGTAAGTCACCACATGGTGACTTACCGGAAAGGTCTAATCTGCATCCATCTGCGACGGGAGACTCCTGGCGACTGGCTCACTTCCTTCTCTCTTCCCAGAACTTCCGTTCTGTCTACTCCGCCCACCTAAGGGCTGACCTATCTTACAATCCAGACAGAGTCTTTATTCAACCAATGAGAGTAACACTAAATACAGGAGACCACTCCCACATCAGCAGAGGCAGGCGGATCTCTGTGAATCCCAGCACTGCAGAGGCAGGCAGATCTCTGTGAGTTCGAGGCCAGCCTGGTCTACAAGAGCTAGTTCCAGGATAGGCTCCGAAGCTACAGAGAAACCCTATCTTGAAAAAGCAAAAAACAAAACAAAACAAAACCCCCAGAAAACCAAAAACCAAACCAAAACAAAACAAAAAACAACTCAGGGTTCTAGCAGCCACCGGTCATGGATGTTCACGATTGTACTACCAGTGTCCACTGTCCTGAAATGTTCCACACCAGTCAGTGTCAAATGCTCTCCTTCTATAAAACCAAGAACAATTAAGAAGAAGCCACACAAAGTCCAATTTATCTAGTATGCTCCTGGTACCTCTCTGCTTTTGATGGGTTTTGGTGTATTCGCAGACGCTCCAGTGAGCGTTCTCAGACTGTCAAACTGGTACTTGAAAACCTTTTCTCGAAACAGACTAAAGATTACCCCCAATCCGGAGAACGATCAGCGTGTGCAAAGCTAACTTTCATTTTCTAAAAAAATGATCAAGCCGGGCGGTGGTGGCGCACGCCTTTAATCCCAGCACTTGGGAGGCAGAGGCAGGGGAATCTCTGTGAGTTCGAGACCAGCCTGGTCTACAAGAGCTAGTTCCAGCGCAGGCTCCAAAGCTACAGAGAAACCTGTCTCGAAAAACCAAAAAAATAAAAAAATAAAAATGATCAAAAGCAAATGTAATAGGGTTTAAATACAGCAGAGACAACATCATTAACTACAGCCAGATAAGCCCGAGTATCAACATCCACAGAGCCCAAACACCTTTTTATGTGACGCCAATGTGATCAACAGACCAACTGCTGAAGGAAACGGTGGCCTGAAAGCTGGCAATTCGTGCGCACACCCGGTATTTAGTATTTCAGCTACTAAAGATGAAAACAGTTTGGCAAACTCACCCGCATCTTTGCGCAGGCATCTTGGGTTGACTCTGTCCCCCTAAGCTCTTTTATCAGCATAGAACCTAAATACTAAAACACACAAAAATCAGAAGGACATATTAAAAGGAGAGTTACAAACATGAGTAATGATTTGAAAACAAACTGTGGGAAGGCCGCCGGCTAGGCTTCTTGACTGGGAGCAGTTGAACGCTTGGACGCAACTAGCATTAACTGATCCGTAAAAATGCGCGGAATATGGCAGAGTGAGCCTTGACTTCTGGGAGCTAGAAATTGATCTTTATAAACGTTACGGTGTTTTCTGAAGACTTTCAAATCCTTTTTAACTGCAAAATGGGGGTATCTAAAAATGTTTTCCCTTTTTTTTTTTTTTGAGGCAGCAATGTCTGAAAAATAAATCACAGCCCTCTCGGTGAAATCGCAGGGCTGTCTGAGAGAGCTGAGGGGCGAGGCCGCGTGGCCCCTGTTAGGGCTTATTCTGCAGCGTAGGTAATTAAGATGGGGCTCTTAGGAGGGCTGAGACGCAGTTTGGGACTTTTTTTTTTTTTTTAAATTCACAGCTGTGTGCCCAGTGCTTCATCCGCCTGAGAATTCTCGGCATTTTACAGGGACAGAGCTCACTCGCTGGTACAGAGGGTCAGATGAGGAGCTGGATGGCAGCAGACACGCTGCTGCACGTGTCCCCAGCATGACACGCCACGTTGCTGCTCTGTGACTGTGTCATGGATTCCTGCTACATTCTCTTGAGTCCAATGGGACAAAATGTCTTCTTTATCTGTCCCTCTCCACTCCCCCACATTTAAAATAAAATCAATTTATTTATCAACTTTTTACATCTCCAGCTGGTTCTTTCTATTTTGCCTCTCTTCCATACTCTTAGAAATATTTTTGCATGTATTTTAAAGTCTGAATCAAAATAAGGGTTATAGAAGAGGCTGGAAGACAGTGTCCTGCCCCCACGGAGGCACCGTGCAGGCACAGGCTTTTCTATCAGTCCCGAGGACCAGGAGAGCACAGGTTCACGGGGAATGTGTAAGGCAAGATGACCGAGGCTTGGTCCAGGCTCTAGACCTAGGGCCTTGTTCAAAAACCCTCAGAGATACCAGGTTTGAGCTCTGGAGGAAGCCAGAAGCTACAAGAGAAGAAGACAGACAGGGAGGAGATCACCAGACTGCGTCTTCATCCTTAAGGAAAACGATCTTAGATAAATTTTTGTCTTTTTACATTTTTAGGAAAGTTTGCCCTAATTGAAACATTTCCTTTAAAGAGAGTCAGTTTCAAGGTTCAGCCATCTTCCCTTCCACCCCACTGTAGTCATGACAACCACCACCTGTTCCAGAGCCTACAGGACTTGCTGAACATTGGCTGTTCACACTTCCTGGGTAAGCACAAGCTCCCTTTCACTCCATAGAAAGGAAAAGAAAGAAAGAAACAAACAAATGAAACAAAACGACACAACACCAACCAACCAGCTAATAAAACCAAACCAAACCAAACCCAGTCCTGGAGTCCCATTGCTGAGGACAGTATAAAGAATATTGCATTTATAGAACGTGCTAGACCCGACCTCCTGAGGTCTGCTTCATTCCCACTCCCTTCCTTTGATTTTACTTGTTATATATGGAGCTGTGGATGGAACCCAGGGCCTTGCGGATACTAGGCCAACATTCTATTTAAAATTGGGTGTTATCACATGGTTTTTTATACAGAGGCAGAGAACAAAACTTAACATTAACCGGATTTCAAGGGTTCCAAAGCTCCAATTACCTGGGCATTTTCAGGAAAAAAGGAAGGGAAAAGAAACCCTTCAGAAATGTCCGTGATGGACATTCTGCTACAGTTTCAATGACTGAAAAACTAATCAGGGAATACATCCTCTGTCTTCACTGGGCTCAAATACTGAGTCTAGAGTAACTTACAAAGGCTTTGTAGTCACATGACTGGAAGATGAGCTTTTCTGGATGATGCTGCCAGTACTGGACCGGAGTTGAGGCTGTGGCTTCATTTGGAGGTCGCAAGGTGATGGAAGGTTCTCCCCAGTCCCCTGTCTGGAAATGACATTTATTTTAGAGGCAGTACATGCAGTGAGCAGGCTCATTCTCTTTAGCTCGTCTGGGTTTACCTAACATACCTGAGCTATAGATGCACAATGCATTTAGGTATTATTGTGTGCATAAACATTTAGTATTTTGTTTCTATATGAACTAGTTATCACTCTACTTCCTAAAGCTGAGTATAAAGAAGTCAAAATTATTCTATTTTCAGAATGAAACCCTAGGCTAACTAATTTTAAAAACAAAACATGAAAATATTAGTAGGCAATTTACCAATTCATAATATTCTATTACAACAGAAAAGTATGTTTGGTTTTCTTTGAAAGATTGACTGAAAATTTCAGCTTGAATTCCTTTTTACCTTAGAATACATAGCTTCATTAATTTCAGCTCCCAACTATGGCGTTATCATGTACTATGAAAATTTTTATATCTGTGTAGAAAGGTTTTGCAGGTAAGACACTAACGAAGATGCTAACATAAGAACTTACTGATGGGTAACAGCTAATTTCCCTCATCGGAATTCCGCTGCATAGATGCAGTGTTTCTGCAACGGCCTTGGATGCACTGAGCTGCCTTCTGCGGCACTGCAGTGGTCCACACTCTGGAATGCAGTTCTGCTCACAGGAGCATGTGCATGTATGTGAGACCCCCTGACCCACAAGCATGCCACATTTGATGGCATGTCCTATGATACACATACCCACTAAGAGCGACCTAAAAGAGGCCATGCCGTCATCCACTGTCACTTTGATTTGTTCGATATGAACGGGCATTTATATACTCCAAATGCTATCTGGCAGGTCTTCTCTTGGCTTTCATCTGACCTACATGTCACAGGCAGGGTCCGTTTTATTCTTTCCCATGCTAAAGTTTCTGGCTTCTCAAAATGCAATTCTTTGTTCTCAAATGGACACAAGGAAAACTAGGCTATCTAAGTGTCTCCATCACTCCTCTCTTCTAACCCAAACTTGGCTAGTCTTACAGAATTGTAAGACATTATTTTCCTCGGGTGTTAGAAGCGTCTAACAGGGCCTTACGAGCTCCCGAACCAAGTAAAGCTTGGCTGGGGACCAAGTTCAGTGGAGTTCTGGCTGACACGCTGGGGGGTTCCGGGGAGGATTCTCAAGGAGTCTCTGTCTCCCAGAGGCCCGTTCTTAGAGAGGAACAGGAAGCGTGTACCTAGATTCCCAGAAAGCTCAGGAGCTCGCGCCTCCAGGCAAGCTCCGACCAGTGAGCACCATGCTCTTTGTGCACCTGCAGAATTCTGTTAGGTGGGATAGAGGCGGCTGCCAAAGGCAGAAAGTATGAGGCAAGGGCTGGCTCTGCCTTCTGGATCTTCCTAACTGGCTTTGAAAAGCGGGAAGACAACTTCGGAGTCCTGTGGAAAGGCACAGGCCTGTTCACGGCAGTGCGCCTGGAGCCTTTCCTTTGTGCGTGGCTCACCTGGCATCACAGGTGAGCCTGGCCCAGCATCCTGTCCATCATCTCTGGGCTTCTCATGGGAGCGTGCGTCTAATGAGAACTCCTTATGCCCTTGCTCTGTTCTCAGTCCACTGTCCGTATTTGTTTTTGTTCTAGTTGTTGATTTGTTTGTGTGCTGATTGATTTGCCTAGTCTCTGATATTTTTGACACATATCATCTAAAATATGTAATGGCATTTACAACCTGAAACAGTATTATAAACACTTATTTTTGGACTTTATATTTTTGGACTTTATGGCCTATCCCTGGCTCACTATTGAATTTTCTCTTTATATGAGTTACTTGTAAAAGTAATAACTAATTGCAGTTAACTTCAGGATTAAGCTTTTCTCTGATTTTATATTTTGACATTTTCTTTTCCTTATTTCTCAAAGTCTTTTTTTTTTTTTAAAAAAAATTCTCTTTCTAGTCTTTATAAATCTGGTTATGCATTGCCCTTAAGAACCCATACAGATGTCAACATGATGGTCCTGTGGAACTCCCTGTTTTAAAGTCGAGTCTAAGAATCTTTATAACCCTGGAAACACTGCAGCCATGAGTTCTTTCTTAAAAGGTCTCCCCAAAATCTAGCAAATGACCCTCCGGCATCCCTTTAAGATCCTCTCCCTCCCACCCTCCCTTGAGAAAGCGACAACGACACAGCAAACAGGTGTCATACATGTAAGTCACAGGTGACGCCGTTAACAGACCGACAGAAGTTTGCACGCAACTCCGTGGAATGATACAAAAGGAAGATTTGGGTGACATCAAAAGATCCTCTGGACCAGTGTCTGCTGACGTGACAATCAGCCAAACAACAGATCTTCCAACCCTACTCTAGCTAGCTGGGGTATACCTTGGCGGAGCTTGACAGGCAGGAGCTGGGGGTACTGAGGGCTGACAGGGAAGGTTTGGGACTAGGGCTGGGCAGGAGTTGGGTGCCGTAAAGCAGGGAAGTGGGGGGTGTCTCACAGGTGAGTGCGTCAGGCATGCAGATCATGGACCGATTCATCCTCGCACTGTCGACCAGGTCGCATGCCTTCATGATTAAACGTGAATATGGCTCTATAGATTTGATGCAGAGCTGCAAGCCGAATGCGGACCCAAATGTTAACAACATCCATAGAAACTGTAGCAGCCATTTTGGGCGTAACAAACGGAAGCACGCACTTCTCTGTTTGTAATCATCAGAGATCACTTATTTAGCAACTGTTTGACGAAATGAGTGGCACAGCCACTTAACTGTTTAGACAGAGCCATCAACTGCTCCCCCATGGCTCCATTTGGTCCAAAAAGTCACAGACCATCTGCTTTGAGTCCAGCGTGATCCAACGGGACCTCCCCTAGAAGCTACGGGGAAGATAATTATGAGGGGGGGAATATAATCCTTGCTTCATTTTCCTTGTAATCTTGAAATGTTGCTCCAGTCCAAATATTTTAAAATTCCTCACAGGCAATGCATTGACCTTTCTGGAAACAGACTCCAAATTTCACAATGCTTAGTGCTAGTTCCAGAAAGGTATTTTCAGAAAGAAAAGTGTTCTTTGGATTGGATTTATAAGAAAAGATTCCCCCCCCCCCTGGAAATTCAACTTTCTCTCTCTTAAAAACATAAACAAAAAACCCCTCCAATCTATGACTATTTAGACGAATCACAGTGTTGATACTTGGTGCCTTTTTTTTTTTTTTTTAAAAAAAAGAGTCAGTGTGAAAGGAAGAACTCCAAATGGGCTTAGTATCATATGCTAGGGAAAGATGACCTTGACCTTGGGCTGGGATTCAGCTATGCTAGTTGGCTGCCAGGAAAAGACAAAAGAGTTCAGAGAACAAGGGTGCCTTAGGTTTCAACCTAAGGTAGAATTAAAGCAGGAATGAGCCTTGGAGGAGCTGACCAGGGTAGTTAGTATATGTAACAGCAGAAAATAATGAAAGATAAATGACTTTTGCCTACATAATTTTGAAATTATATAAAATAATTTCAACTGCGAAGCCTTGGGTTAGCTCTTGAAGAGCGAGCTATACATCCATACACCACATACAATACCTGTATTTCTTCATGCAATTGTTTTAGATTAAATCCATTAATTTCCCAGTTTAAAATTCTTATTAAAAATTAATAAAAATCAAACAGAACTAAGGGAAGTCTTTTACCTCAAATAATGGTTATAATAATAAAACAAAAAACCCTCTTCTTTAATGAGGAATAGTCTAACCTTGGAAACATTGACACAATAATAGTTAATTAGAATAAAAATGAAGTAGGATAATTTTGGTGTAGACCCTTGTCATATTTAAAACTGTTTCTGACACAGTGATCTTAGAGGTCTTCCTCAAGTAATTACAGAAGACACTGAGTCGAAGAGCTCCTAACAAATGTCTTCAGGCTCTTTCTTTAGTGCTTAGAATACTTAGAGAAAACTCTTTAGGTTAATAACCATAATATGCGTAAGATGCTAAAACTTCATTTATTTGGTATTTGTTATATGTTTTTATGTATGTATTATATGTGTATATTTTAAGGCTTTTTTGTTCCATTTTTAAATAAATACATTGGAGGACACTCATTTAACAGGAGAAACTATACATCATTAGTTAGCACTTCAAGAATTCCACCTTCTAACATTATGGAAAAATATAATTTGATATTCGGAGCAGTTTCTCTCCAACAGGTATCCACCAACCACCAACCATTACTTCATACTCTGGATGAGCGTGAAGGACGTATAACTGGGCCACATATAAAATAATGCAATGAAATTAAACTTTATTTTATACCACTAGCTGGGAAATATAATACCAGTAATTGAACTTCGTTATGTGAAACTCACGGACGCCTCTTGGTAGATTTTTATTAGAGCAGTGACTCAGAAATGGAGCTTTTGACCTCTGGTATTTTATAAGGCAGTGCGAACTGACATGGAGAGCGAGTTCTAAGATCGTTCCATGCAGCAGACGTGGACAGGGCATATAGGGAAGCATTTCCTTTATTTTTAATTTTCTTCTAAAGAAAAGCTTTCCCAGGGAGATCAGCAAACAATTAAAAGCCTTGATTATGACTTAGCTTTCCAACATTATAGAGAGGTAGGATATTTTCTAAGCCTTGTATAATTCTTTTGTTTTAAAAAAAATTTAAAATTGAGACTTAATTGATTTTTTTTTAAATAGAAGCTTTTAGATCTCTTCTGCTAGGAGCTACTCCCACCTACCTGCTTATAAATTTAGATCTGAATATTAACAAACATCGTTCTCTATTTCTTCAGCACACCTCATGGACAGCTGACGGGATTTGAGGTGACAACTGCTACTCTGAGGTTTCACTTTTCTATAATTCTGACGCTCTTCAGAGCAGGGCCACCCAATCACACGGAAGCAATTCCATTTACCTCCCACGGCCACTAAGGGTTTCTAGAGTGCCACACAGAGCTCCACACTCGGAAACACACACCACACACACACGCACACACACACACCACACACACCACACACACACACACACACACACACCACACACACACCACACACACCACACACACACACCACACACACACACCACACACACACCACACACACACCACACACACCACACACACACACCACACACACACACCACACACACACCACACACACACCACACACACACCACACACCACACACACCACACACACACACACACCACACACACACCACACACACACACACACACACCACACACACACACACCACACACATACACGTGTTTGGGCGTGATCGTAAGGGAGGGTCTCCTACCAACATTCACACAAGGGAGAGCCAAGGGCTGCAGCAGTTGTTTGAAAAAGTGTCCGAGAACTGCCAGCAGTGCAGTCATGCAGCTGCGTGTTGCTGAACGTGCTCTATGGAGGAGGAGCAGGGATGGCCACATCTGAACACTTCAAATCTGCCGTTAGCACTGTGCACTTGGGAGGGACTCGGGGTCACGGGAGCAGCAGGGCAGGCAATGTGCAGACATCATGGTCAAGAGCCAGAAGTCCCATGCATGGGAGGATGGATGTACCTATCGCAGCACCCCCAGAGAAGCCCTTCACACGCCACCCCCAAGAATTTCCAGTGATTCTCAACCAAGTGTCTTGAGCTCCTAGACAACAGACTAGCCAATGGGGGAAGGTTTCAACGGCTGTGAAAATAGACTTGTATTTTAAAATATAAATGTAAAATCTATGCCAGAATGTTTCCATTTCAAGTAACTTTTTTTCCCGAAGTATACAAATGTGAAACATGACTATTCAAATATTAAGCAGCTCGGAATAAAATGGGTCACAATTTCATATGCATTCCAAAGATCAAATCAATACTGCCAGATGGAAAAAGGCTGAGAACCACTGTGTCGCTCTGAGAAGGCCTCCCCCTCCTCCCGGGCTCTTCTCCCCCAACATCTCCATCAGCTGCAGGGAGTCTCATGCAAGTCAAGTATTTCTCACAAGTAAAGTGCATGGATCCTCAGAATCGTCGGACTCAAAGTGCAAACTAGCTTATGGACATGAATACGAAAGGGGAAGAGTGAGGCGGATACACACACGTCTCTCTAGATGTCAATTTATCCTTTGCCTTTTCCCTGTGAAAGCCAGTTAAGACAGACACCCGGAATGAAAGCCAAAACTCACACAGGACAGGTTTTAACCGTGGATTTCCAAACCAAGTCTGTTTCTGACTTTAGGACAGTGTTTACACGCTGACCAGCCACAAAGCACAGCCAATGAAGTCAAATAGACAGAGCATTTCAGAAGCCACCAGACAGTACAAATGTTCCGCTTTGCTGGGACGCAGCACCTTGGGCTTAGTGACACAACACCGCGCTTAGTGACACAACACCGTGCTTAGTGACACAACACCGCGCTTAGTGACACAACACCGCGCTCAGTGACACAACACGGCAACACAGTACACAGCGCAAGTTCAGAAAGAGGAAAAAAAACCCATTTGTAGCCTTACATTATGAACCTGATGGATCGCTGAGAAAGGAAATCCAGCGTTCTGATTCGTCCATATTTCACAGACAGACGACTGCTGGTATAAACAGAAAACTATCTTATCTCGTCAATATTTAAAATATGGCAGCTACCCACATATATCCAGGAAGGGAAGGAGAACAGCGGAATACATGAATCACATTTCTTAAAAAAATAAAAAATAAAAAAAATAAAAGAATGCTTAGGGCATTCAAGGTTTAATAATTGATTTCCAAGTCATTCATTTTGCTTAAAAGCATTTTGGATTGACTGGGAGTGGGAGGGGGAAGGGGGGTGAGATCATTAATGCATTAGTGTTGTATCAAAGGAAATTACCAATAAATTCATACCTCAGAAAAAGCAAACTATTTTTACTTTTGCCATAAAGAAAAAGCAGCATCTTTCCTCTTCATAGTGTTATTTTCAGAAAGTAATTATTTCATTGAATTCAAGACAGATGGGGAAGGAATCTTTAAAATCAGTTCAACATCTGGATCTTCTTATCCTCAATGGTCAAGAATAAACAGTAAATGGTTACCAGCGGTCTCTAGGGCAGGACCCTGGGGCTGAGGAACCACAGGTGCTAGAGCCCCGTAGCAGAGGGTGCATTGGAAGACCCCGGTTGAGGGGGAGGGACTGTGGCTAGGGAAGCTCAGCAGCCATTTCAGGGTGCAGTGAGCCAGCATCTTTACTGGGCTCTCCACCATCCGAGCAGGGATCTAAGACTGTAATGTGAGCTCAGAATCAAATGCTCCACTGACCAACACCTCCTCCCGGGTGCTGTAACAGAGACTCCCGTATAGCCTGTGGTGCTCGGGGCCCGACTCTTCCAGAGTCCTTTCCATGAATGTTGTCACCGTAAGACACACTGTGATAGGCTATGTAATCCTAGGACTTGGGAGGTCAAGGCAGGAGGTTTGCTGAGCTACAGAGGGAAACTGTCAAAAACCAGAGTCGTCCCCCCCCCAAATAAAACCCCAAACACTGTGAAATTGAATAGTGGGAAATGGTCTGAAATCACTTAGCAAGCCCCATGTGTGTCTCCAGAAACCCCAGCGGAGCGGACCAAGATCAGTGCAGGGAGGGGACACATACACCCACAATATGTCTTAGAAACCCACAGAGGGGATGTTTCGGCCATTAACAAGCGATGGAAGCCAGCTTGTCCGGATTAAAAGTTTCCTCCGCTGCCACCTTCGCAGAGATGCTCACCAGACAGATGCCAGCATCTCTCTCTCCAGTTACGATGCTTCTCCACCGCACTGTGCCTTCGCAAACTGGTCCTCTGCCATCTGCCCAGTGCGCTGGAGACAGAGTGCAGATGCCTGGTACTCTGTAAGGAAGCTACATCCCTGGGGTCTGGCCCTCTCCCATTTATGGGCTCCCACTTGAAGCTTCAAGCCATTTTCTCTGCAAAGAGAATTGTCTTCCTATTTTCCAAAAATTTATTCTCTAGCAAGTCAAGTCTTGGGGCCACTAACCCTACCTTCCCTATAACTAATAGCTTCTTTCTGATTTAAGAGTACAGTGTCCCTCAGTATCTACGGAGGAGCGGTTCCAGGGCATAACCTACCTACCCCTCCTGTACACTGGAAAGAACCTAACACATGGGTGTGTGCTGTACTGTCTCGGGAAGAATGACAAGATCATGTAGCATGTTCAGTAGTTTTGATCTGCTGTTAGTTGCGTCTATGGAGGGCCACCTGTACGGATGCCAGGCTTAGTTGAGGGTGCTGTCTTTACTGGCACTAAATGTATTCATAGGATGCCCTCAACCCAGTGAACCCTCTCACCCACATCATGAGTTAATTCTGCCATGTGAGTCACGCCTAGCTCTTGCACGGACCTCTTACAGCACTAGGAACTAACATGCCACCAGTCACCGAGAGGACTTCAACATTCAGAGAGACCAAGTGACTGGCCGGGGGCCCCATGGAGTTGGCATATATAATAACTTCTGGGAAGCTGTGTGGGGCTTCACCAGAAGGCAGAGGGACCAGTGAGAGGGGCTTGGATTTCCGAGCCGCAGGCAAATACCTGGAAATGGGGCTGATCCCCTGTACAGTCTCAACTCCATAGTTACCTGAACACGTAAAAGTTTCATTCCCTTTTCGCCCTTAGTTTTGAATGCATCAGACTCACACAGGTAGGCAGCGTATAGCCTCCTGGTCACTTTCAGTCGTGAAGTGACTGGAAGATAGAAAAGATACAACATACTATCTCGTTGCTGGTTCTAACTTTTCCCTCCTCCGGATGGGCCAGTCTTGGGATGTGGGATGCCAGAGGTAGTAAGCGGGGAGGGGTGAACTCCATCTTCTTCTAGGAGGAAGGGGTGGGTGGTGTGGTCTCTCTTGGCATGCCTTCTCTGTGTTTCCTTCAGAGGAGGACTTGGGGAAAAGACACGGTCTTTCTCTTGTGAGCTGACTGTGTCTGAGAGTTGGTGCTACCGTTCAGTATACACTAGGGTGGCATGCAGGGGCGGGCTCACCACCCTGCTTTCTCCTTACACACTCATGCCACTCATGGCACGCACACATCCTGGCCAGATTAAACAGAAGGCAGACTTGTGGACTGTTCTTGGTCTTCGCTGGGACACACCTGTCTGTCCTCTGAGGCGCAGCAGGTGCTACGTGTATCCAACTCTATCTCAGGTAAAGACGCCCCTGTGCGTGTCCCCTGAGCCCCTTTCCAGCCTTATGCTGGGAAGGCATAATGACAGACTGCCCTGTATTCCATGGGAATGGAGGAAAAGCCTCAACCCTTCCTTCGGGGACTCCGTTCTCTGCCTGTCCCCAGCGCTGAGCCTCCGGCCTGGGGACAAGACCCTGACATTGGCAGGGACATACCTCACTGATTTTGGGAAACCCTGAGCAGGTGTGAGCCTCTTGCACCAGCAACTTCTCTCTAGGACGTCAGGTGTTTAGTTTCTGCAGGATGGTGCCCTCTTAGTGTGCTGTTATATGGTGCTATCTTCTGAGCATGATGCTACCACAGCTGAGCAATGTCAAGAGCGCCCGGCACAACTCTTATTTCACAATGGATTCTCTGAATGTATTCTCTCTGCTCACATATACTGAAGACTTGGTGCGTGTTTCTGCCCACGGTAGCTGCTACAATAGCTTGTTTCTGTGGATAAGCAGTCTTAGGTGCACAAGGAGTAAAGACTTCAAGATTCTCAATAGCTGTGTGAGTCGTTGTTAAATGGCAAAAAGTCTGATTTTTTAAAAAACACATCTTAAACGAAGGGAAGTTAATTAGCTTTCTTGGTTAGGAAGATTTTTCTAAACAAGTAGACACATTCCAGACAGCCCAGCTGTTCTGCTGGCAGTAAATAATTTGCCAGATCTACTTGCCCTCAAGGTCAGGTGGGTGAGCTGTAACAGATGACTTCCTAATATGAGACAGGCCTTCTCCCAGACAGGACCACGAGGCTAAATGCAGGTGAAGCCTTCAGTATGGACACTCACGCTATCCACAAAGATACGATTGCAGCACACAACACGTGCTGGGATTTCAAAGCTTTGAGAAAGAGAAGAAAGTACCAGGGGCAGCATTTTGTCTGGGATGGGAGGTGTTCTAGAAGATTGATGACTTAAAGCCATCTTTTTTCAATAATTTAAATGTTGTGTTCGTACGCGGGCTTGTGCATGTGAGCTCAGTGCCCTCAAAGGCCAGAAGAGAGAGGATCAAATTCCCTGGAGCTGGGGTCACAGGCAATTGTCATGGGTCCTCTGCCAGAGCAGTACATGCTCCTAACCATCCCTCCAGCACCTGAAGCTAAGTTTTAACGAACCTTTAGAATATCTCCCTCTGAAAAAGACAGTTCTTGGCTTACTTATTTTATCAGGACAACTCAACACCCACTCTATATGAGATAGGATTTTCTTTTTCCACAGCTAACTTTCCAGAGGCCCAGAACACAGGAAGCATTCAGACATACGTATGGAATCCATGGAATCCATGAGGCTCTTGGTAAATGGTACTGTACTGTAGAGATAGTCAGCACTGTTATTTGTTATCGTTTGCATTGGTCTACTTCATTATTGTCATTTGTACCACTAGTAAACCAAGACACTGCCAACACGTTTCCAGTAAGACATTTCAGAGACTAACCTTACAGGGTTCTGAGAAGAAGAAAGGGAGGAGAAGGAGGAGAAGGAGAAGGAAGGAGGAGGAAGAAAAAGAAGAGGAATAATAATAATAATAATAAGAGGAGGAGGAGAGGAGGAGGAGGAGGAGGAGAGGAGAAGAGGAGGAGAAGGAAGAAGGAAGAAGAAGGAAGAAGAAAGAGGAGGAGGAGGGTGAGGAGGAAGGAGGAAGAAGGAAGAAGAAGAAGGAAAGAGGAAGAAGAAATACTTATTTTTTCCTGATGAAGGCTAACAAAAGGCTGCCCACTTTGCTGGGGAGATGGAACTCTTGCCACTCCACCTCTGTAGCAGAGGCTGTTGCAGAGCTTAAAGACAGAGCTGCAGAAGAACATTGTCTCTCTGCTGTTTCATTTGCCTATCAGTGTTTCCCTGGCATCCTGTCCACATAGACTGCAAAAGCTGATTTGTCTGAGCCAGAATTTCTATGAAATCCAAACAAATGGGTTTAAGTAAAGATATGGTAGTCCTTCAGGTTTTTTTTTCTGTTTTGTTTTTTTGTTTTGTTTTTTACATTTATTTGTACAAGTATAGAGGTCAGAGGACAATCTATGATCTGTGGGTTCTGGGGATCAGAGTCAGGTCTTCAGGTTTGGCATTAAAAGTGCCTTTACCCTCTGAGCCATCTTGCCATCCCACAGTTGTCTTATAATTGTGATAACAGCAATAACATAATTTTACTTCTCTGATGATAGTTAATACTCATTAGAAGGAATAAAATTAGGATGGGTATGGGTGGTGCATGCCTTTAATATCAGTACTCAGGAAGCAGAGGCAGGGGGAATCTCTGTGACTTTGAGGCCAGTCTGGTCTATCTAGGAAGTTAGGACCCTGTCTCAAAAAGTCAGAGAAAGAAAGAAGAATGTAAGGAAGGGAGGGAGGGAAGGAGAGAGGGAGAGAGAGAGGGAGAAAGAGAGAGAGAAGGAGGGAGGGAGAGAAGGAGATGGAGAAAAAAGAGGGAGAGAGAGAGAGAGAGAAGGAAGGAAGGAAGGAAGGAAGGAAGGAAGAATTTGGCATGTAATTTTCTCTTGGTTCAGAACTTTCCCTTGATTCTGGCCTGTGTCTTTATGTCCTTAAAGTCTACATCTAGACCTTATTGTCTTGTACTGTGTCACCATGACTTCATTTCAGAAAATATTAGCACAGCAGAACTGCATTCAAATCTGGTCATAAAATAGAAGGAATGCTGGCCGGGCGGTGGTGGCGCATGCCTTTAATCCCAGCACTCAGGAGGCAGAGGCAGGCAGATCTTTGTAGGTTCGAGACCAGCCTGGTCTACAAGAGCTAGTTCCAGGACAGGCTCCAAAGCCACAGAGAAACCCTGTCTTGAAAAAAAAAATAGAAGGAATGCCACCAATCTCCAAAGCTTTCTTCCTCAACATGACTTTCTTTTCTACTCAACTGATAGCAACCCTGTTCTTCACAGCGAACCATCACCTTCTCTACTGGGCCATTCTCAAAAAGAAAAAAAAAAAAGCTTAACATCTTTCATTACAGAACAAAGCATTCCTGTTTCCCCCAATACCATTCTCCATGCCCAGATCAATTCCTTGCTCTTTAAGTGAAGTCTCCACCAGGCTGCTCTACTGAAATTGAAAGACCTTTCCAGCTTCCTACTTGGTGAATTTTTTAATCACCCTTTCTATTTCTTAGTTTCCTGTTGGTTCATAATAGCTGGCCATTCCTGGACCGCTAGCAGTCTGGACTCGTCTCTCATTTTTGGTTATACGAGGCGCTTTCCTGGAGGTCCTAATTCCCACGTCTGTGCCTCCAGTTCAGTCCTCTCTCCAAGAACTCCAAACCTGGATACCCAGCAGCTGACTTGACACCTCTACTCAGACACTCAGTTGGCATCTCAACCTGAAATGTCCCAACCCAGTCAGCCAGAGGCCAGCCGTCCCCAAACCAATCAGTTAGGAGCCCTCAGTTCCCAATCCAATCAGCCAGGTGCCCAGAGTTCCCTATCCCTAGTCCCGTTCTGACCCTCTCTGTCCAGCAGCAAATCCTGCACTCAGCTCCCACTGTCTGAGGTTTGCCTTACCTGTTTTCACCCAGCTAGGTTCACTACCTCCACCACCGTTCTCTGAGTGTATATTTATAACACAGGAACCAAAGCGACCCACTTAAAACAAAAGCCAGACTATGCCACTTGGCTTGCCTTCTCCAAGAAGACGCTCCATCTTCTGACCCCCCACCCCACATGCTTCCTCTCCTCGGACTCATTCTGCTTTAGACAGCCGTGTGCAGACACTTGCTTCAAAGCATCCGCTGCTGTCCCTCTTTATCCAGATGTGGCAAGACTGGCTTCCTCGTGCCCTGCAATGTCCTCTGAGGACACGGGCTCAGAAAGCCCTTCTCTCAGCCCCCCAGCCCTGCATTTTCCATCTTATTCAGGACTCTCTTTCCCATATCGCCAAATGATCGTTCTTCCGTTCAGAAGTTTAAGATCTGGGGAAAGTTCAGAACACCAGGAACAAACGATCTCCCTGATACCCTGACATTCATCCAAAGATAGCGAGGGGCCACCCAAGGCAATGCAAGGACAGGAGGAGGGAGCAGCCCCGTTCTTAATTGACATTTGTGGAAATAGGATGGCTACGGACACGATCTTTTCCATAAACACTGTCAGAGAGAGCAGTCAACTGGGGCTGAGAATCTGGTGATGGGTCTCCAATAGAGCAGGCTGTTGACAGCTCCATCTACCCAGCCATTCCAATTAGGCCCCGGAAGCCTTCGGGGACGGCCGCTGATGTGGTGGAGTTAGTTTAATAAGGAAACTTCTGTGAATCCAGCCCTCTGGTCAGACTCTGCATGTGATGAAAATTTCTCTCTTAGTCTAGCCCTGAAAAGATAAAGGACTCTCCCTTGCGTTTCTTTTGTTAGTGTAATACTTTCACACATCAGGGTGTTCAGAGGTTGTCCAGGAAGACACATGAAGGGTCCAGAAGGAAAGCTAAAGGAACAATGAAGTCTATTCCTTCTCCCAGATGACAGCGCTCTTAAAGCAACACAAAACGGGTTCGCAGGCCGAAGAAGAAGAGGACACATCCCCAGAGGAAGCCCTGGCCTGAGCCAGGGATCTTGGCAGCTCCTTGAGCAGACCTGATTAGATCTGTCAAAAATGGTGTCAAACAAACCCAGCACAGCAAAGGCCTTGGTGCAGACGTCCGTCTAGTGGCCACGGTCCTGTGGTTCCTCCTTCTGTGTGGGCACTAACTGAACCCCACCGGGACGGCAGAAACTTCTGTTTCCTCTGTGCTAACTACAGGCTGCGGGTCAGCAACTGATCCCTTCTGTCCATCTCTCCTAGACTGAGACTGACCCTTCTATCTTGGGAGCTTTGAGAGAGAGAGAGAAAAAAAACCCAAACCAACTTTGGGCACCCTCACCATGGCATCTGATTCTGACTCTGATTCTTCCCAGCAGCCACACTGTCAACCTCTCAAGCTCACGGTTGCCATCTACTTCTGGTTTCAAAGAGGGAAAGACAGGAGAGACTGCCTTGCTGACCCTCTTCATGAAAGGCTTCAGGTGAGCTGTTTGGCTCGCAGAGAATGAGACAGACTCAAGAGACTGCCACTTCCCACCCTTTCCCTGCCTCTCTGAAAAGCCATCTCTTACCAAAGCATCGTGGTCATGACCTTCCCCTTATGTGTGTGTGGCGGGGATTCTTGGAAGGAGAGAGCCGCGCCAACTGGCGTTTCGCTAGTAACGCCCGTGTGTGGGCCTCAAGAGTGCAGGTGTCAGTGTCAGAGAAGTAGGCGACATAAGAGGAAGCAAACTGTGTTTCCACTCTAATGGTACAAGCTCCGGAACTGTGTGCTCAAGAGTCTCCTTGCACCACCCCACGCCTCTCGCCTTCTCTCCTCCTCCTTGTTAATCTTTCGGCTGCCAGTGTGGCATCCAGGGCCACGGTATTCCTAGCACCTATTTGTTGCTATAATCTATAACATACATCCCTTAAAGTGACAGTTGTAGTTGTCCTTGGCACGACTCAATTACTTGCAAAAAATCTCCTCACAGGCAAAAAGACACAGACGGGGAGAAAGCAGAAGCTATCTGTATACTCACTAGGCAGCTCTCTAGATATTGAAGTCTTCTCTGCTGCTGTGAATTTAAGACAATCAGGGCCATTGGATGGGTTCTGCTTCGTGGCTGAAAGGGCATATCTCCTGGCACAAACATGCTTCAGACCAGCAAAAGGCAGAAATATTAATAGCTTGTTCAGAAAGGCAGCAGTCAGCTCTTTATCAGCATGAATTGCTGCAAAGAAACTAGATTCTTGCAAAGTAATGCTTTTTTTTTTTTGCCAGTAATGTCTCTCCAAAATATACATTACAGTCCTTTCTTGCAAGCGGAGGCTGTCATTTTCTTTATTTCAACTCATTTGTTAACTATATGTTCAACATTTGTTTCTTGCTTCTGGTTAAAAAGGAGCACTGGACAGAGCCATTTGTTAGAGGATATTTTCTGAGATTCTACCGTGTCCTCATAGAAAAATTTGGGAAAAACAAACAAACAAACCAAGAACACTAGCTGGCTGAACATTCAATCACCTAGAATGATGTCAATTTAGGAGGTCTCTGGCAGGAAGCTTGGTTTCCCCTCAGCTGCATTTCTTCAGCGTCTCATTTGATGCATTGGTGGAGGACCCAAGAGGTGTGTGCTTCTCAGGTTAACTTCTGAAATATAGCCCAGGACAGAGCTGGGAAGGAGCTCACAGATGGTACTCCGCCAAACCCAAGCTCTACAAACGCTTCCATGGTCTGGAATCAGTAGACAAACAACTCGATAAGAAATAAAAATAAATGGAAAAGCCCAGCACTGTTACAGGCTAAGAAAGAAGGCATGGCTCAAGCATCTCGAGAGTGGCTGGGAAGATGTCACGGGAAGTTCAGAAGAATTAGTGATAGGCTAATGGAGTTCAACATGAAGATGCAGGCATGGCCAAAGCTGAGGAGCCAAGATGATGCACAGCTGACATTCTGCTCATCAGAAGAATGCTGGCAACGAGTTAGATATGGCTAATGTAGAAAAGGGAAGGCATCCAACTGCCTTCTGTCTTAATACCTTGTATATTCTCTACACAAACATCCAATCAGGTATAACAGCAATGTCATAAATATTTTGTACATGAAAATGTATTTATACATTTTGAAACATGCAATTCATGTTAATACCTTGACAAGTTAAATGTATTTAAGAAGGTTTATAAATCATAAATCTTTCTCCGAGGAGTTCCAGTGCTAAGCTAGCTCATCGTGTGGGTAGGAGCCTCCTTGGGCAGGGTTTGCAGTCACAAGGGCTACTATTTCCATACCAGTAGAGAGATACTGGTTTGCAGTCACAAGGGCTACTATTTCCATACCAGTAGAGAGATACTGGTTTGGGTTTGTAAGCTGGAAAATAGAAATAGTTTTGTAAAACAGTTCAATTTTTAAAAAATATTTATTTATTTATTATGTATACAGTATTCTGTCTGTGTGTATCCCTGAAAGCCAGAAGAGGGCACCAGATCTCATTACAGATGGTTGTGGGCCACCATGTGGTTGCTGGGAATTGAACTCAGAACCTTTGGAAGAGCAGGCAATGCTCTTACCCACTGAGCCATCTCTCCAGCCCCAACAGTTCAATTTTTATGCATTTATTCTGTTGCAGTTGAAAAAGCATAATGAAGAAGAAAATTAATAAGTATCTCATAATAATAATTATTTTGCAGAGACTCCAAAGGCATAGATTTGAAGTTTCTAAAATGTTTTGACAAATATTACTCTATTTGTGCTCCAAAATAATGATAGGAGATAGGTTACACTCGGAGAATTAAGGAGCTGTCCAAGGTGGGATTTTGTTTTTCTTTCTTTTCTTCCTTCCTTCCTTCCTTTCTTCCTTCCTTCCTTTCTCCCTCCCTCCCCCTTCCTTCCTTCCTTTCTTCCTTCTTTCCTTTCTCCCTCCCTCCCCCTTCCTTCCTTCCTTCCTTCCTTCCTTCCTTTCTAGGCTTGACTTTATTACTTCAAATCTGAGTCTAAAAAGCTTATCAAATTAAGTATGGAAGCTGATTGGAACTAATATGGAAGCTGATATGTAACCAATTTCTATTGGATACTGGCAGAACTGGAAAGTCAAGTGAGTTTTCTCAGTTGCTCACTGTGACTATTTCTGTCTGCTTGGAAACCAACCCCATTTCTGCTAAGAGGAATCTGACTGTCCATGCGGAGAGCATCCCCTCTCCCCGCCACAGACACAGACAAGCACACCTCTACCTCTGTGGCTAGCTGACAGAAAGACAACTGAGCCAAACCAGGCTGATCTGAACCGAGAGGACTTAAAATCACACCTTCAAGATGGAAGGATCAACTCTCTGATGTCAGTTCAAACCTCAGAGGGAATGGACCTGAAACTCCCACATGGACAGAAAGCTTATTAGAGAAAGGAGACAACCCAAATGAGCATAGAAAACTTCAGAGAAATGGTCATCTGGGGGGTTGTCAGCAAGCTGTAGGTACTGTAAAATCATAAGATTAGTTCCACCCAAATGAGGTTTTCAGATATTGTCCTATTTCTTTATCCAGTTGAAAATACGATCTTTTCTACTGACTTTAAAAAACAAAACAAAACCAAAAAACCCCACAAAACTACGGTCTGGTTTTAATTGGCAACAACCCCTTGGCTAAGCACCAGCATTTAGGAGGAAGGCAGAAACACCAGAGCTTAATGATTCTGGCTGTGAGACCACCTGTCTATAAGACTACCTGCCCTCGCTATAAGAATCCCTTGTCATAAACACCTGGCTATAAGACCATCTTGCTATAAGATCACCTGGACATAAACACCTGGCTATAAGACCACCTTGCTATAAGATCACCTGGACATAAACACCTGGCTATAAGACCACCGTGCTATAAGATCACCTGGACATAAACACCTGGCTATAAGACCACCTGGCCATAAACACCTGGCTATAAGAATACTTTGCCATGAACACCTGGCTAAAGACCACCTGGCAATAAGACTACCTTCCTATAAACACCTGGCTATTAGACCACCTGGCTATTAAGTCACCTGGTCATAAACACCTGGCTATAAGAGCACCTGAACGTCACAGCAAAGTGACTCAGTACAGTCCTTGCCATGTAAGTCATCTTGAAGTGTTTTGTTATGAAAGTCATCTCGAAGTGTGTTTAAGTCCTTACTGATGGGGTGCTTCAGTCAATACACCAACAGAATTAACTCTGAGAGGTGTGTGCCACCAGCCCTATTTCTTCCATGTTGAAAGAAGAAAAACAAACTCTTCTTTATTTTTATCACTAGACAAAGAAAAGGGAGAGGAGAGTGATAGAATTCTAGCCTTTAAGTTTTAGCAAGGTCAGATTTTAACGGTTGAAACTCTGACCCGCGGACTCAAGAGCTGGACTGAATATAATGAGGAACGCTCCCAAAGTTTAACAAGTAGAGAAACAGCCTGGTGTGTGTCTTTGAGAGCAAGCTGCTCAACGCCAGCAAGCCTCAGGCACCATGAAAACCACAAGGTCAGTTCCACTGAAACAGGATTTTCAAACATTGTCCTATTTCTTTATTCGGTTGAAAATAGAATCTTTTCCATTGAGTTAAAAAAGAAGGGTCTGGTTTTAACTTCTCTAGAAAAATGACTGGCGGTGTTTAGGCCTGTTGGGACAAACTCCAGCTGTCTCATTTGCTTCTTTCATGGACTTGACAGAGAACAAGACTCTTGATACATAATACAAGGAGCGAACCTCAAGAGGCGATGCTCCCATTTCTTCTGATTATGTAAAGATCGATGAGGGATACAAAAGGCCCTAACCATATGAACATTCCTAACCTTAAAGTTGTCAGAGCTACAGGGTGTATTTTGAGAAGAGGTAATGGACTGACTAAATTAATAAAAACAAAACGGAAAAAAAAAGGAGTACAGCACTCCAGGAGTTTGCATCTGAGCCCAGAAGCACTGTTTGCTCCCTGTGCATGGTGTGAGATCTTCAGTAGCAGGAGTGGTCGGTCTGGGCTCACAGACAGCACCAACGTCTCAAACCATCTCTGCCATAAGGCGTCAGCTTGTCAACCTGGCCAGCTGTCAGCAGGAAGCTCTTGATGCCAGAGGGTTCATTCCTAACCTTCCTTTTGGTTCAATATTACCTGTCCATGCTTAAGTCTGAGGAGTTTCTCTTTAGACCATGGAAGAAAAACTTGAAATCATGGACAGGCAAAACGTTTATAACTAGGACCTCTCTGCTGAAAAAAAATCTGAATTAAAACGGAGTCACTAAGGGATGGACATTAGAAAGTATCTGATGCTAATACAACAATAAAAAATTGTTTTTTTCCAACATAGTTGTTATTTTCTGAAAGTTCATTCTGTAATTTCCAAAAACGCTGAGCACCGGGTAGTTTTTTTTTTCCTCAGGAGAAATAGGTTGGCGTAAAGAAATAATCTGTCTTCTTTTTCAGAGAGGAAGAAGAGCTTCTTGGGGATGTCTTTAGTTCTCTAGTTAAAAAAATTATGTACTATGTGTTTTTTAAAAGTCCTAAATTTCAGGGCTGATGTGATAACCTGGTCATCTTGCCATGAAAGCATGGGAACCTGAGTTCGGATCCCCAGCACCCATGTTCAATGTCTGTATGCCAGTGATGGGCCTGTAACCCAGAGCTGAGGAGAAGACAGGTAAATCCCTGGGGCTCATTGGCCAGCCAGCCTAGCAAACTTAGTGAGCTCCAGGTTCAGGGAAGGACTGTGTCTAAAAAACAGCAAAAACATGTGGGTTGATTGAGGAAGACACCCAACGTCACCCTCTGGCCTCAACGAGCACAGATGTATGTGTGTCCTTCTGCGCACATGCACACATACATACAACACACACACACATACAAGTTCTAAATTTCATGTAAGGAAAAAAATCCTCATCTCATTTAATGTTTTAGACAATCATGTCACAATATATTATTGCCATAGAATTTCCTTGGCTGTATTCTTTTGTGACTTGAATTAGCAGAGATGGATTCCTACTTAGGCTCATTCATCAGTTAAGGTGCTTGGTCCCCTGCTGGTGGAACTATCTGGGAAGGGTTAGGAGGTGTGGCTTTCTTGGGGAAGTATGTCACTGTGGGGGTGGGCTTTAAAGTTTCAAAAACCCACACCTTTTCCAATCAGTGCTCTCTCTCTCTCTCTCTCTCTCTCTCTCTCTCTCTCTCCTGTCTTGTAGCTGAGTCTTAAGGTATAAGCTTTCAGCTACTGATCTAGTGTCATGTCTTCCTCCCTGCTGCCATGCTCGCTGCCATGATGGTCATCAACAAACCCTCTGAATCTGTAAGTCCTAAATAGCCTCTTTCTATATAATTTTCCTTGGTTTTGTTGTCTTATCACAACAATAAAAGAGTAACTACAACAATTTCTATCACCTATCTATCTATCTATCATCTATCAATCATCTTTTTTTTTTTTTGTTTTTCGAGACAGGGTTTCTCTGTGGTTTTGGAGCCTGTGCTGGAACTAGCTCTTGTAGACCAGGCTGGTCTCAAACTCACAAAGATCCGCCTGCCTCTGCCTCCCGAGTACTGGGATTAAAGGTGTGTGCCACCACTGCCCAGCTCTTATCATCTATCTTATCTACCATGTATCTAGTTATCAATCATCATCTATCATCTATCTTATCTATCATCTACCTATCAATCATCTATCTTATCTATCATCCATTCTATCTATCTATCTATCTATCTATCTATCTATCTATCTATCTATCTATCTATCTATCTATCTATCATCTTTCTATTAACACCCACCCATTTATCCATCCACCTGTCCATCAACTATATATACTTCTATCCAGCCTTGATAGTTTATAATATACGTTCACACACATTTGATACACAGAAACCTGAGAAGCAGGCGTTGTCTGCATCTTAAAGCCAAGCAAATTAAAGTTCAGAAATACAGAGTGACTTGGTCTAGGTTGCACAGCCAGAAGGAAATCAACTCAGAACTCCGATTGAAGATGCTATGAAGAAGACAGCTTCAGTATCTGAAGCAACACCTGGGCAAGAATGTCTGTGGACAGAATGTACTCTGCATCTACAAATGAATCTTTTCGCAGATATGGGGAGACAGAGCGCTGCCAAGATGGAAAGGGTCTCTGCTTTGATTTTTTAAGATTTATTTATTCATTATGTACACAGTGTTCTGAAGGTCAGCAGAGGGCACCAGATCTCATTACAGATGGTTGTGAGCCACCATGTGGTTGCTGGGAATTGAACTCAGGACCTCTGGAACAGCAGGCAGTGTTCTTAACCACTGAACCATCTCTCTAGCCCTGTTTGTTTGTTTTTTAGGACAGGGTTTCTCTGTGTAGCCCTGGCTGTCCTGGAACTAACTCACTCTGTAGACCAGGTTGGTCTCCAACTCACAGAGATCTGCCTGCCTCTGCCTCTTAAGTGCTAGGATTAAAGGTGTGTGCCACCACTACCTGGTTCAAGGGCCTTTATCTGCTATAAACCTTACAACTTTTTACCTAACAGGTTTCCTGATGGCCACCATGATCTGAGTCATAATGTTTCCACTAAGCTATTTGTGGCTTTTTATTCTGCTACCCATACCTGTATATACATAATCCATTACAACACGTGGGAAATTGACATTCGCTGAACTGTTATCAAACTATTTTATAGTACTGGACATCAGGGGCTTTTGGGGAAGAAGTCTGACAGAAGGTATAAGTGACAGTAATCTGCCACTTATTTACCGCAAGGTAAAGACCTCACCCACCTCAGTGCACGGGTTAAATAAGAGAAGTGGACAGGAAAACCCAGTAGGGACTGGCAGGGACCAACAGGAACTAGCAGAGACCAGCAGGGATGCTGTCAGCAGGGCCCCTGCATGGATGCTTCTATTTCCTTCCCTTTAATAATATCAAAAGAAAGAAGATCTGTGGAACTAATGCATGCAAAGTGCTTTCAAACGAGGGAGTAATTGATCTAGTCATACATATTAAGTAATTCTTCGCAGATCAAGAAATATTAGGCTTTCGACTGAATTAACTTTCTAATGAATTAGAAACAATTTGGAAAAGGTCTTTAGAGTGCCTAGTATCTGCTCCAGGCAATACTGTGGGGCTTCGTTTTATTTTCATAACAATGAAAGCATTCAAAACACAAGGAATTCCACACTGTGGGTTTTCCTTGGTAACATCTAAGCCGATGTCGTTGCAGACAAACGTGTTCCTCTTGCTGTTCATATATTTGGGGGAAGATATGCAACATTTCATTTCCCCCCCCCCAGGAATTCCTGCAAAGGGAAGTCTTCTACAAGGCTTTCTTCTGCCAGAGTCTGAGACTGTGCCTCCTGAACCCAGGAAATCCAGCCTCTACCTCGACCCATCTTAGTCTACACTGACTTCTCCAAAGTGTCATTCAAGAAAATTACCATGTGTTGTTGCTCTTAGGCCCTAAACAGTGGGGACGCTTTCCTCCATCTGGTCTACCTCCCATATTTACATCTACTGTCTAATCGTCACAGAAATTAGAACATAATGCTGCCCTGCCACGTATGACATGCCCACCAGCAGTGTGCAGGGCAACTTATTTATGCTAAAAAGAGATAAAGCAGATGCCAGGGTCCTCTGGAAATCAAAAACACCACACAAATGAAGGTATAGTTATCTAAGTATGAGGGTGACATTTATTTCTTAGGGGTAGGGAAATGGAGACCTGTTTAGTAACTTCTGGGGACAGGCTCTATCTATCTATCTATCTATCTATCTATCTATCTATCTATCTATCCATCCACTTGTCTGTCCATCCATCCATCTTCTATATATCTATCATCCATCTATCTATCTATCTATCTATCTATCTATCTATCTATCTATTTCTTTGAATTCTTTGTGTTCATGCGTGTGTGTGTGTGTGTGTGCATGCGAGTGGAAGTACATATGTGGAAGTCAGAGGAGGGGAGTGAGTCGATTTTTCTCTTTCCACATGTAAGCTCCAGGGATGAAGCTCAGGTTGCCATGCTTGGTGGTGGGTGCCCTGACCCACTAAGCTATCTTGCTGGTCCAAGACAGCGCTATTCCATAGTGGTTTAGATTAGAAACAGGGAATTAAATACTACCCTGGCATTACAGTTTCAATATCCGCCAACAAACAAGTTTGACAGGTGGAATGGATATTATGCTGACCTCAATTTAATTTTTAACTTAGACTCTTTTCAAAGCAGATCTTCTGGGCAAGATTTCAAGAAGGCAAAAGTCTCCTGAGTTACTCCAGCCACTTAGGACCTGAAGGTTTCTGGCCTTGGGCTGGCATTCCAAATCTCTGTCAAGGGGCTCAGAGGAACGGGAAGATGTAGCGGGGGTTTCTAAGCATGAGACACTGTCGTGGGGGACCCCCCTACCAATGGTGCCTCCCTTCTTTTCGCAGAAAAGATATCGAGCTTAAAGGTGGACTCCCGTATTTTATGGGAGATGCAGAGGGGATTAACCCACCTAGTTGTAAGCCTCTTGGGAGAAGCCCTTGGGGGAGGGGCACCGGGACCATGCTGCTGGTTGGAGAGACGATTTCTTAGAGGGTTTTTAACTGCTGTCTCCAACCCTTTGAAACCCAAGTTGAGTAGCTCAACATATAAGTTCAGGGGAAGACACGGTCTGGGGCCAGTGTTTCAGACAGTTGAATAAAAGCCAACAGATTTTAAAAATTTGTACAGCGAACGCCCCCAACTCTAAATGGGGAAGATGAAGGAAAAGAACAAAACAAAGTACCAACTGAGCTGCTGACTGTAATTGGAGGTAGGTGAACCGCCCTCTACAAGCCCTTGATATTCTGGACGGCTAAAGTTCCCGGATGGCACTGTTCATTACGCCATGGATTTTTGCCCTTGCGAACACGTTCTCCAAACCAATTCCCAAACTGAAATGAGTACAGCCTAGAGAACTGCAGTCCCAGAATCTCTTTTTCTTATTGATCAGATTCCGGTAGAGCCATCTTTTTTTTTTTTTTTCCCCTCTCTCTCTCTCTGCAACTAAAGTGCTATATTGAACTGCAGGATTCTAGAAGGCATCTAATAAGCTCCAGGCTGCCGATGGAGCCTGTCCCCATCAGTCATTCGATCGCTGTTAGTTGAACCCGCGAGGTAAATGAGAGTGTTTGCAGCGGCTCTGCCGCAGCCCATCAACCTGCTAACCCGCTTTCTGCTCTTGGGTTTTCCTCCCCTGGCCGGATAAAGGTCCATTCAGTTTTCTCAAGGCATGACAATTCCTGAAAGGGATGCATTTCAGGGTGCGGTGACAGGGGGAAAAAAGTGTGCGTTATCAAAAGTATTCCCGGCCCTGTTTGGGATTCTGAAGAAGAAAGGAAGGGCATGATTTTGCTGGGTTACTCTGACAATAGGCGGAAGAGGAATTAATTCCTATTTGAAAAGATTCTGCCCTGGGTGGAGAAATTTCACAAATGATCGGGAGCTGAGACAGGTAATTTTTGGTTGCTGAAGGTGCCTCAGTCAATCTGTTATTGACTAAGCATTAACTGTTTAATGATCATTAAAGACCCATCCTGCCTTACTCAGGAAGACGAGGGCCCAGAAATGACAGAATTTTAATGACTAGATAAAGACCACGTAGTTCAAGGCTGCAAACCTTGTCTCTGAGGTGTCTCCATTAGATCTATTGAACCACACATGTGTAACACAAATACTCCGAGCAGGAAATGAAAGAAAGTCTTGGGGAAGGAAGCTTCCATCCTTCCTCTTCTTTTAAACCTCATTTGAAACAGCAGCAGATTTACGATAATTACCCAACCTCAGAGAACAGGAAAATGTATCCTCTTCTCCTCTCTCCCATAGTCCATTCTATTCACAGAAACCGTAAGCCCCATCACTGCCACCCCTGAGAACAATCTAGTATTGAGAGACAGCATTGCAGGCCACCTCTCACCAAGGCCATTATAAGCGGTACAATCGTGGCTTCTAGAACTTTCTCTCCACATATGTCTTCCTTGAGGTAAAATATAGAGTGTTTTCCAAAGACTTTCAAAAACACAACAATCTCACTAAACAGTTAAGAGGAAAATGAACAACTAAGGCAAAACAATTATAGTCAGATTTTCACCTTTGAGTTTTCAGCTAATGTGTGGGAGGCAGAGGAAGGCTCTCAGAGCTGCGAGATCAACCTCCAGTGACAAAGAGAAGAGCTGATTCTACCCGCAGCCGCCCATACGCCCAACGAGGGGCAGAGGTGCAGAACTAGCTCCCCACCTCACATGGGTGTGTCACCTTGTAGCTATGGCTGACTCAAATTTCTGAACAGAGATCCAGGGGCCCAGCTGAGTGGACATTTGCCCCGAGGAGGGAAGGGCTGACCGACAGATCTCTCTTTTCAAATACTCGTGCCAGGCAGAGTTGTTATTTCTAACTGTTCATTGCGGTAACGTGGGATTGGTGTAATGGCTCCCACTAGGGTGGCTCTCTATACACACACGTCAGCTTGAGAGGAGATGACCTCCTATGAAGCTATTTCTTTCCCCCCCGAACTTCTGCTCCATCACCCAGCCAATTTGTATCTTAAAACCTACAGGTTTTAGTCTTCCTTTCGTTGTGACTTGATTCTGCCCCAGTTACAGGTCCTTTTCGGCAAAGACTTTTGTGAGCACCGTGAGACCAGCTGGCTACATCTAATTGGCTGAGAACGGGTTTCAACACTCTGCCTATGTATCCATCTCCTCGAGGGGGGCTGGTTCCAGCTAGCTTCAGAGAGCGCAGAGCGCAGGACGCTTTATAAAACGGCACAGGTCAACCTCGGCATGGCAAGCAGGCGTCTGCGGGGAGCCAACCACTCAGTAGCTAGACGCATGACCTGCTGTGGGTGAAAGGCAAAGCACATCACGGAGGCTTCGAAAGAACACCTTACCTGAGCCATCTGCCTCTCCAGCTTTGACCGGGGGATATCATCGAAGTAGTTTTCGTTTCTTCTCCGCCTTGCATCGCCCTGCATGATAATGTGAGGGACGTCTAGGGAGCCACCAGTAGTGTAAGTGCTTTGGCTAAGTGATGGGGACAGCTGAGGAGGAGTGTGGTTACCACTGGCTTCCTGAATGGAAATACATCATGAAGTAAATACCATGCTCTCGGGGGCCAGCCTCTGCTTTCAAAAACTGAAAATACGAACACAACAAACTACGGGGATGGGGCGGGGGTGGGGTGGGGTAGGAGTGGTTCTCATTCACCTGCTGGCATTGCCAACATTCCACCGTCAGTTCTACTGCATGGTGACATCAAGTCAACACTCCTGCCTCCCAGTGATTTCCGGTCAAAGTCTTAAGGTATAAAGAATCACATGATGTTGTTTTAGCCCAGGACTACGGATGATCTCGGAAAGCAGAGGTTCAACTCTGCGGGGCACCCCGTCACTCTCGCGTGTTTACGGGGGGGGGGGGACACTGTGGGCAGAGCATCCTCACTGCGGTGGATGCCATTTCACAAGACGCTAATGGGGGACGAGGTGGGTCTTGACCCTCTCTACCGAAGTGCGGTGTGACAATAGGGCTGGGGAGTGGACACAGTATGGCAACATAGCATATCACGCGACGTACAGACTGCAGAGCAATGCGTATAGAGGACAGAGGGTGCTTTCCCAACAGCAAAGACAGCCCTAGCTGCAGACCGGCCGGAGTGAGGAGAAGGACAGCAGTGGCTGCCGCTCTGGCCTTTACAAGCTCAAGAGCATGGGAGCCGTGAGGTTCTGCAGGCCACTCCTTCCCCTGACCTCCTCTGGCAGAGTTAGGCCCACTCTGGCTAGAATCCCTCCCCTCCCCTCCCCGTCTTTAATTTGTTATTAAAGTCTCTTCTTGGGAGTCAGGGTGAGAGGGTCAGAAGGGAAAGGCCAGAGAGCTGTGTAAACTGGAAATGGCTCCTCTGAGGAGACCTCTCAGTGGCTTACATGGGCGGTGCTTGGAGCCTCCCCTCTTCCCACCAAGTAAGAGGGAGGCAAGATAATGTGCCCTTTCTAGCTTAACTGTTCTGATGGATGGGAGGCCTCTTGTGGAGGGATAAATATGCGTTTTACCTCCACTTTCCTTACTCCTCAAACCCTGAAGTGGCCTACATCTGTCTTAGCTCATCCTGACACCCCTGGTACCCAGTTCCTCTTGGCTGCTGGAGGGAGCATCTTGTGGACTCCTGCATCTCATGGGCTCCATTTCTTCTTCTAAGCTAATGCAGACTCACCATTCTGGAAGGTTCTGTCCTGCCCAGCGCCCTGCCATACTGTGACCTGCGGTTCACCGAAGTCACCTACCAGGGCCATTTATTTCCCCCCCCTCCCCCCAGAGCATATCCACGGAGGCCTATGCTTGTGTTCATCATTTCTGGCTACCTTTCCTGACATTCGCCGTGGGAATTAGATGCAAATGAGTGCGGAACTGAGCTTGTCAAAGGAGACCTTGGCTTTCTAATGGACTTTGGAAGAGCTGGGGGTGGGGGGGCTTCCGGGAAGGGGGAGGGGCTCTGGCTACGCTCTCTGCCTCAACCTCTTGATTCCTTTCGGCCCCTTCCTTTTCACTTTTCCTCTTTGTTTTTACCTCTTACAGGTTTCTCTCTAGCTTCTCTACCCCAGGCTTCTAAAAATACAGCCAAAGGAAACAGTTGTTAGTTTACAAAATAAAATTTTAGAGTCTACTTAAATTTTTTTGAAGTGGGTAAAAAAAAAAAAAAGGTCATTTTTCATTTCTTGAAAAACAGGAGGACCCTGAGGTTAATTTTAAATTGATTCTTACTTAACTGAAGTTCCTGATCGATTTCTTTTCAGTGGGTTTGAGTCTGACAGAAAACTCATTTCCTTCCTCTTGGGAGCGAGAGACTTGGGATGAAGGGGTGGTCTTTAGAAGATGGTGGCTAGACAAACTGCACTCCCTTGTAGTTCTAAATCTCTGAACTATTTATTGAGAAAACCAGACACAATCGAAAGGGAGATTGATAAGGCAAGCGATGAGGAAAACAGCCTGCATTTCCTCCTCCATGGCGTCAGCCATTTTACTGCACTTTTTGAGGAGAAGGGAGGAGAGCCAAACGGACATGGTGGCACTTACCCTGAGGGTGATGGACCGAGGGGGCTTCTGTGGAGGCTCCTCATGCAGTCTGTCTCCCAGAGATGCCAAAATGCGTTTCCTGTGGCCAATCAAACTGATCTTTAAAACCTGAAACAACATGCATTTGGGTTAACTATTTTATTGGGGGGGAGGGGAGAATCTGTGTATGTCCTACATCACAAACGGTACAACGAGGTTTATGCAACATTAGCCTGACCCTGTGGGAGACATGCTATGAAATCAGGGCACACTGTGGTCTAGAGGAGTCGGAGGGAGTGACAGCCAGAGAGCCTGGGTAGAGGAAGTGGAGAGGGCCCAGTGCACATTGGCTCACAGTGCACATTGGCTCTGAGACCCCTGAAACACAAACTGGCCCTTAGCAAAGACATCCTGATGCTTTTAGAACAAAGACCGAGCTTCCTCCTTGCCCCATGGCTAAGAGCCTGGTGCAGTGTGTCCCTTCCCACTGGACTCTCAGTCATGTGGACCTGAGTGACTCTGCCTGTATGCCTGAACACACCACACACACACACACACACACACACACACGCATGCACGCACGCACGCATGCACGCACGCCCTCATGCACATGCACGCGCATACACTTGTCTTCACCTGGGGCCTCTACCCTTCCCCGCACCTCCCCCAACCACACACACACACACACACACACACACACACACCCGTCCGCTTCAGCACCTGTACCTTTCGGGTAGATATACTTCTGTCCCTCTGTCACTCAAATGTTGTCTCCTGAGGAAGAATTGCTTTCACCTCTTCACTGAAAACGCTGTACCATAGTCCCATAAACTCTACTGTACCACGGTTCTGTTTTTTTCAGAACCATTCTTTGAAATGACTTTGTTGGAATACTCGTGTTTAGGCATCAGTCGCTCTCACGTGGGGGTCCCTAAGAGCAGGGCCCTGGGATTTGTTTATCATTGTTATTTCTGCAACATCCCAAAAGCAACCCTTGAAACAAGACGTGGGGGGGAGGGGAGGTTTGGGGTGGGACTCAATGAACAGGAGAGAGTGGGCTTGGATGAGGATTAAAGTAGGCAGGCTAGAGTTAGAATAGGTGCTAGTGCTGCCCTCTCGGGGTAGATTGAGTGTGCAAGGAGGGCACTTTCAAGGGCGGGACTGTAGAGGCATCTGTGGAAGAGATGTCCAAGGGAGACTCCGCCCCGGTCCAGTCCCGTAATGTTTGATGGCCATTACCCTCTGTCTCCTGAGCCAAATCAGGCTTGTCTGACCCTCAAGATCGTTTTATGCAAAGGTAAATGCTGTGGCTTCAGCGGTTAAGAGCACTGCCTGCTCTTCCAAAGGTCCTGAGTTCAATTCCCAGCAACCACAGGATGGCTCACAACCGTCTGTAATGAGATCTGGCGCCCTCTAGAGCAAGAGACCTGGTCAATCATCCTCATCCACTTAGACCATGAAATCCAGTGTGGACAAGTTGAACAGAACCGCCACCATATACACGGGCTGCCCATGCTTCAGCATTGCCAGGGCGTACATTTCATTCATTCAGTTTCAAATGCTATGAAGTTTTGGGTATATCTCCAAATTATAAATACAATCATAAAAGTATTTTCTCCCTTCCGTGTCTCTGTGTGCCCCAGGATGTAAACAGCTATTGACACATAATTAGCTTTCAGTTATATAAATAAGTTTTCGATTCTTATCAAGTTTTAAAGAGAAACTGAAATTTATGCAAAAATTTATATAAAATTTTATATATTTATAAATTAATATTAATATACCATAAACAACAAATTTCAGCTATATATACAACATACTATAAATTACACACATATTATACACACACAAATATATATAATACTACCTTGAATTTTGGGTGCTTGTTACCTAATGGTTGTTTGGCCTAAACTGATTTAGGTTTAATGTTAAAAAAAAACACATTTATTTATTTATTTTATATGTGTGTGTATATGGGCATATGGGTGACATGTTGCACACATGGAAGTCAGAGGACAACTTGGCAGAGTCAGTCTTCGCCTTCCACCATGTGGTTCCAGGGGACTGATCCTAGGCTGGCAGGCTTGGCCACAAGCACCTTTATTTGCCAAGCCGCCTTGCCGGGCCTTGATTTAGGTTTTAAACAGCTCCCTGTCCTAATCTTTCACATGGTAAACGCTATTCAAGCTGAGTGCCAGCGTGACCGGTCCCGTGGCTCTGTAGGTTTATAAATTCTCACGCCCCGGGCAAGGAATCCTGACGTTTGAATGGCAGTTCTCACCTAGCAGGATTTCACCTGCACCTTCCCCCACTTTATTGCCACGGCTGGCTTAAGAATGCTGAGGAGACAAGGCTCAGAATATTCCAGCATTAAGCGAACCACGGCTGTCAGTTTGGGCGGGATACTGTTTGCAGCTTTTAACGACCTCTTATGGCTCTTCCTTTCCAGTTGGCCGGATGGAAGGCTGATCTTTTAGATGCAGTGTGATTATAAATATCTACATGAGACAAAGGTGCATATTGGCCGTCAAATCTCTTCATTTTGCTGTAGTGAACGGTTCAAATCCCCATAGTCTTGGGAGATTGGTTTGAATCGCTTCTCCCTAGATTCCTCATCTTCCAGTTGTCCACGCAGGAGCCCATCTGCCATCCTTCTGCCCACTCACGCAGCCTGGCGCTGTCTCTCTGCATTTCTATTAGCCAGCTCGGCATTTCACTACACGGACGAGCGTTCCAACTGAATCCTCCGTGCAGATTATGAATATGCTAATGAGGTATAGTCCTGTGCTCATAACTCACAGGCAGCATTACCTACCGGAGCCAAAGAAATGTCCTTATATTCTTGCACTGTTTCATTTTCTGAGCATCAGGGCCAAAGATTCCTCCATCTCAGAAAACATACATCTTTCCCCAAGACAGCCTGCAAGTCTAAACACACCTCGTTTTGCTTTATTTTATGTGTGTAGGGTTTTTGTTTTCACCTGCTGGTGTATTTGTGTGCTACTTGCACACCTGGTACCCGAGGATGCCAGAAGAAGGAGTTACAGATGGTCGTGAGGGACCATGTGGATGCTGGGAATCAAACTTGCAACCTCTGGAAGAGCAGCCTGTGCCTTGACAACTGAGTCATCTCTCCAGCCCCCTCGTATTCCCTTTTATTCTTATTCTCTATTACTTTGCCAAAAGCTTCTATTAAATGTTTTTCCTGTTCCCCCTAAAAACCCCACATCTTTTTTTTTTTCCCTGCAAGTGACTGGACTCAGGGCTCATGCTGCTTCGTTGGGCCCCTGACTACTGCTAAGAAATGTTCTTTGGGTATCTTTAATAAAGATACTCAATTTATGTTCTAAAAAGCAACCAAACCAAACCAACAACTGACACTAAGCCACAACTCTGTAATTTCATTCTTGTGTTTGGTTTCCTCTCTCACACTCAAGTTTGGGACAAACTCAGTTTTCCATCAGTAACATAAGGGGACATTGTTGCCTGTGATGGCCAAGGTCATGGGAAAGATAAAGAGGAAGGGCATGATGCTGCGTGTGGTGGTTTCCACATCAGTAATCTTGGTACTTGATAGACAAAGAGGGGGAACCACTCTGAGTTCAAGTCCAGCCTACTTTATGTAGTGAATTCTTGACTCCAGGTCAGCAACCAACCAAGATCTGATCTGATTGAAGGCCCACTTGATGAGACAGAACCCATCCCTGATACTGCTCAGGTGGCCGAGAACCTGAGATCAGATATGCCTGGAACCTAGGGGAAAACCAAATACTGATGTTCCACTAGAGGAACATAGCAAGAAAATGACCCCTAATGACATTCTCCTACACTCAAAGATCCGTATTTTGCTCTACCAGCATCAGAGAAGCTTCCGTCTGCAGTAGATGGGAATCAATAAAGAGCTGGGCGAGGTCCAGAGAGTGAGAGAACCTTGGGACACTCAGCCCTGAAAGAAATGTCACCATCAAAGGCCTCCCCTCAGCACTCAGGGAATCTTGCAGAAGAGGAGACTGAAAGATTATAAGAGCCATAGATTATGAACGATACCAAGGAAACAAGGCCCTTCTAAACACAGGAGGATCGATGCACACGTGAAATCACAGACACTGTGGCAGCATCCACGGCGCCTGCGCAGGTCTAGAAAGTAGGCCAAGTGTGCACACATGCCTCATCCAATCCTTAAGGCAACCTAGGGTTGCGTGATGTCAAACCTGAGACTCGGAAATACTGAGGAACTTGTGGGCCATGCTGCCCACAGGTGTCAAGGCTTGGAACGGTTCCTCCTCCCTTAGTCACTATTGACTGCTCGCCAAGCTTCTCTTCCTGCTGTTCCTTCCATACCTTTTGGCCGCAGCCATGCCATTGATCATGATCATTGATCATTGTACTGAAGCGGGGGCTTCTCCTAGTGAGTCCCAACCACCTGAAAGCATTAGAACAACTCGTTTCTTTGACAAGTCTCATAGCGAAGAGCAGAGGGCAAGAACTTTCCAGAATTCCCCGTGATGCAACCCAAATTAGCTAATATCAGAGTAACAGAGAAGGCACGTAACTTTTGGCTTCCAAAATTCTCAGGTTGATTGAGAGACATCCAACTGGTAGAGCAATTAGAGAATATTCCAATGAAAGACGGTTTAAAAGACCAAGGCAATCTGGTCTGGAACAGCTTCTCACATCTTTGTAATTGGAGCTCGGAAGTAGTGAAATCCTATACACCTAGGATCTCCAAGCCAACCTTCCTTTGAAAGCCTCAGCAGTAGCTATGTATTAGAGAAGAATTTCACAGCATCCTATGATCGTTATTTGGGACCCAGTGAAAGTAAAAAGATGAAGCAAGGGAAACATTTTGGACATCTGGTTATTTTAAGATATTGAGACAATTCAGCTCAACTAACAAAATATTAGGTTTTTGTCACAAATCATTTGGAGGATACCAAAGGGAAATGACTTATAGAGTTTCTAAGGTCGAAAAGACTGGGCAGAAAGAGAAGAACTGTCAAACCATTACTGAAGAAAAAACTTACTATCTACATGTACATGAGAAAGTGGTCCTGATTGCAGAGGAACATGGACCCAGAGGATACGGATCTAGATAGATAAGGAATCAAAGACAGAAACAAGAGGGATAGGGGATCAGTGTTATTGTATATTTGAAAGACGGTTATTACCACATTGGTTATTGTGTCCAAGGCTAGGAATATTGTTTAAACACCACGGGCCTACTGGAGTTTTCTACATTGTCAGTTAAAGAGGACAGCCTCAGAAACTCTGTCCCAAGGTTGGGCAGTAGGAGAAGATCCGTGCTGGGTGGCAACACCATAGCCTTATGTGACTGTCATTTATAAGTCTGGGGGTAGCTGTGAGAATTCTGCCAGACAGACAGTATCATGGCATTCTCCTTGCACTGAATGGCTCGCATCAGAATGTATGTCAGAGTAGAGCCGAAAGTTAGTGTGTGTAGACTTTTTCTTTTAAAAATGAATGCGATATAAATGAAACATGTTAAATTTAATGTGGTGGAATGCAATGCTTTGTCTGCATTTTAAAAACTAAACACTGCTTTGATTCTAATGACAGTGCTACTTTCCCACTCTAGATACTCTATGAAATACACAAAAAAGCAAGCATATTCGTTATCCCCCAAGCTATTAACATTTAGCATACATGTCAGGCTGCACCACGTGTCTACAGATGCGAGAGAAGTTCAGAGAAGCCATGTTTTATCGCGGCCATGTTGTAAGGTCACCCTTTCACCTTGATATTTTCAATTCATATCAAAGTCAAGGAACTTTTCTCCATATACAAGTCTGAACAGACATTTAAAGTAACTCAATATACTCGTTCAGAGCAGCGTTTCTTAACTCCTTAACCATCCCCTTGTTGGTATTTCTTTTCTAAATATCACGTACTCCACATGCTTTGAAATATACTCTTCTCCTACCAATTCCATCTTCATTGTCGTTTTGAGTGGACATGATATGGAATACACTAATTAAAACTGCGAGAATGCACGTGAGTCACAGAGAGATGTCACATGGCAATAGTCTGTCTGCACATCCTGGTGAAATCTCAATCCCATCATCGCTGGCTGGACCACATCCCCCGGGGAAATCACACACCCATGCCACGTTCTT